>JAQQSO010004286.1:0-12907 GCA_028658305.1 Pachyuromys duprasi | reverse complement strand
AAAAAAAAAAAAAAAGGAAGCCTGTAGCTCAGGCAGAGCCGAATACCAGCAGCCTGGAAGCCACTGAGGTATTCAGGGAATTTGCAAAAGGAAATTGTGCCCACGATTATCACCAGCACTTGCTATACATTCCGCACATACAATCCCATCTATGCCTACAAGGCAGTTCTCCTCTAATACAACCAAGGGTTCTGCATTCTCTAGCACCCTATCCTTCAAGAGACACATCCATGCACACACACACACACATACACATTCTTGCCCGCACTTGTCCTTCTGCTCCCATGGACTTTCCTCCCACAGGTACAGCTGAAACACCAATAGACATCCTGAAACAACTGGGCCTCTCTCATCTTTCTGAAGAATTCTCCAGACACCAGAGAAATATGGTACCAGTCTGAACTGCAGAATCCAGGAGCAAACAGAGAAGGTTACCAATAAGCAAATGGCCAGAGGTCAGCAAAAGAACACATCCAACAAAAATCAGGACATCATGGCTTCACCAACAACCCACAAAATTAAAGGATACTCCAATTCATTGGAAACACAGGAAAATGACTTTAAAACTATGCTTATCCAGTTATTAAAGGCATATAAAGAAGAAACAAACAAATCTCTCAGAGAAATAGCCACACAAATACAGTTAAAAGGAAATGAACAAATCTCTCCAAGAATTGGCTACCCAAGTACAGGCAAGAAAAAAGAAATGAACAAAGCTCTCAAAGAAATACAGGCAAATATAGCTAAACAAATAGAGACACAAGTAGAGACATAATCAGTGACATATAGAGGAACTGAACAAAAAAAAATACAGGCCATTGTACAGAGAGAGAAAGCCACATTCAAACAGATGAAGGAAACAGTGCAAAGCATAAAATCAGAATTAGAATCAATAAAGAAAACACAAACTGAGAAAATCCTGGAGCTGGAGAACTTAGAGAAAAGATCAAGAACCACAAAGGTAAGCATCACCAATAGAATACAAGAGATGGAAGAGAGAATCTCTGGTGCTGAAGATACACTCGCAGAAATTGATTATTCTCTCAAAGAAAAAGTAAAATCGGAAAAGTCCCAACACAAAACATCCAAGAAATCAAGGATGCCATGAAAAGACAAAATCTAAGAATAATAGGAATTGATGAAAAAGAAGATCCCAGGCTCCAAAGTCTGAGAAAATATTTCCAAGAAAATCATAGAAAATTTTCTAAACCTAAAGAAAGAGATGTCCATAAACATACAAGAGGTGTAAAGAACAGAAAATAAACTAGACCAGGAAAGAAACTCCTCATGCCATGTCATAGGCAAAACACTAAATCTACAGAACAAAGAAAAGATATTAAAAGCAGCAAGGGAAAAAGACCAAGTAACATATAAAGGTAGAACTAGCAAAATCACACCAGACTTCTCATCAGAAACTATGAAAGCCAGAAGGGCCTGGGGAGATGCCATGCAGAATTTAAGAACACAGATTCCATCCCAGACTACTATACCCTCTAAAGCTTTCAATCAACATACATAGAAAACAAAATATTCCATGACAAAACTAAAGCAATATCTACACAGCAAACCAGCCCTAGAGAAGATACTAGAAGGAAAGCTTCAATCCAATGAAAACAACTATACCCAAGAAAACATAGGATACAGATAACTATCACAACAAAAATTAAAAGAAAACTATCAATGAATCACAGTAAGACCACCAACCCCACAATAAAGCATTCATTGGTCACTATTATCTATCAATATCAATGGACTCAACTCTCCAATAAAAAGACACAGACTAACAGAATGGGGGCAGAAACAGGATCCAATATGCTGCTGAATCCTAGAAATGCACCTCTGCGACAAAGATAAACACTACCTCAGAGTAAAAGGCTGGAAAAATGTTCTTCAAGCAAATGGACCCAGTAAACAAGCTGGGGTAGCTAACCTAATATCTAATAAAATATACCTTCAACCAAAGTTAATCAAAAAAGATGAGGAGGGGCACTTCATTCTCATCAAAGGAAAATTCCACCAGGAGGACATCACAATTCTGAACATCTATGCCCCCAATACAACAGCGTTTACATTCATAAATGAAACATTATTAAAGCTTAAATCACACATAAATCCCAACACCTTAATAATGGAAAACTTCAACAATCTACTCTCACCAAGGGAAAATCATCTAGACAGGAGCTAAATAGGGAAATAAAGGCACTTACAGAGGCCCTAATTCAAATGGGCCTAAAAGATATTAACAGAACTTTTCACCCAAACTCAAAAGAGTATACCTTCTTTTTAGTAACTCATGGAACCTTCTCAAAAGAGACCATATAGTTGGTCAAAGAGCAAGCCTCAACACATATGAGATGATTGAAATAATCCCCTGCATTCTAACTGACCACCATGGACTAAAGCTGGGCCTCAATAACAATGGAAATAGAAAAATTCCTACATGCACATGGAAACTGAACAACTTGATACTGAATGACAACTGGGTTAAAGAAGAAAAAAAAATTAAAGAATTACTAGAATTCAATGAAAATGAAGGCACAACATACCCTAATTTGCGGGACACAATAAAAGCAGTACTCAGAAGATAATTCATAGCACTAAATGAAGAAATTTGTGACATCTCATATGAGCAACTTAATGGCTCAACTGAAAGACCTAGGGAAAAAAAAGAAGCAAACACACCCAACAGGAGCAGACAGCTAGAAATAATCAAACTCAGGGCTGAAATCAATCAATTAGAAACAAATAAAACTATTCAAAGAATCAATGAAACCAAAGGATGGTTCTTTGAGAAAATCAACAAGATAGACAAATCTTTAGACAAACTAACTAAAAGGCACAGATAAACTATCCAAATGAGCAAAATCAGAAATGAAAAGGGGAACATAACTACAGACACTAAGGAAATCCAAACAATCATGGGTTGTACTAAAAAAGCCACAAATTTTGAAAATCTAAATCCAAAATCCAAAATCTAAATCTAAAATCCGAAATTAACTAAAGGTCAGGTAGAAAGGTTGAATAGAACTATATTCCCCAAGGAAATAGAAGCTGTCCTCAAGAGTCTCCCTTCCAAAAAAAAAGCCCTGGGCCAGATGGATTCAGTGCAGAATTCTACCAGACCTTCAAAGAAGTGCTAACTCCAAATCTCTTTAAACTATTCCACAAAAAAGAAATAGAAGGAACTTTAGCAACTTCATTCTATGAAGCCACAGTCACCTTGATACCTAAACCTCACAAAGACCCAACAAAAAAAGAGAACTTCAGAGCTCTATCTCTTATGAACATTGATGCAAAAATATTCAATAAAATACTTTCAAACCGAATCCAAGTTGACATCAAAGATATCAACTACCAAGTAGGCTTCATCCCAGGCATGCAATGGTGGTTCAATGTACAGAAATCCATCAATGTAATCCACCATATAAACAAACTGAAGGAAAAAAAAACAGATGATCATGTCTTTAGATGCTGAAAAAGCATTTGACAAAATCCAACACCCATTCATGATTAAAGTCTTGGAGAGATCAGGGATACAAGGCACATATATAAACATATCAAAGACAATTATACAGCAAGCCTATAGCCAACATTAAACTCAATGGAGAGAAACTTAAATCAATCCCACTGAAATGAGAGACAAGGTTAGGCTGTCCTCTCTCCATATCTATTCAACATTGTACTTGAAGTCCTAGGTAAAGCAATAAGACAACCAAAGGAAATCAAGGGAATACAAATTGGAAAAAAGAGGTCAAAGTGATACTATTTGTGGACGATATGATAGTATATATGAGCTACCCCAAATATTCAACCAGAGAACTCCTTTAGCTGATAAACACCTTCATCAAGGTGGCTGGATACAAAACTAACTCAAAAAAAAAAAATCAGAAGCCCTCCTGTACACCAAAGAAAAAAAGATCCAGAAACAAACCTGGGAACCAACTCCCTTCACAATAGCCACTAGTATCATAAAGTACCTTGGGGTGACTCTAACCAAGCAAGTGAAAGACCTGTTTGAAAAAAACTTCAAGTCTCTGAAGAAAAAAATTGAAGAAGATATTAGAAGATGGAAAGATCTTCCATGCTCATTGATCTGTAGGATTAATATAGTGAAAATGGTCATCCTGCCAAAAGCAATCTATAGATTCAATGCAATTCCCATCAAAAAACCAACACAATACAGGCCTTGAAAGAAAAATTCTCAACTTCTTATGGAGAAACAAAAAACCCAGAATCTCCAAAATGATCCTGTATAACAACTGATCACCCTGATCTCAAGCTGTACTAGAGAGCAATAGAAATAAAACCTGCATGGCATTGGCATAGAAACTGAAAGGTATATCACTGGAACAAACAGAATACTCAGAAATAAACCCACACACCTATGAATACTTGATTTTTGACAAAGAAGCCAAAACCATACAAAGGAAAAATAACAGTAGCTTTAACAAATGGTATTGGTCCAAGTGGATGTCTATATGCAGAAAAAATGAAATTAGATCCATATTTATTACCCTGCACAAAACTGAAGTCCAAGTGGATCAAAGATCTCAACATAGAACCAGACGCACTAAATCTGTTAGAAGAAAAAGTGGAAAAGAGCCTAGACCTCATTGGCAGAGGAGAAAACTTCCTGAACAGAATACCAACAGCACAGGCTCTAAGAGCAATAATCAATAAATTGGACCTCATGAAACTGAAAAGCTTCTGTAAAGCAAAGCACACCATTGTCAAAACAAAACAACAGCCTACAGAATGGGAAAGTATCTTCACAAGCCTTATATCTGACAGAGGGTTGATATCCAGAATATATAAAGAACTAAAGAAGTTAAATAGCAATAAATCAAGCAATCTGATTTTAAAATGTGGTATGAAGCTAAACAGAGAATTCTCTGTAAAGGAATATAGAATGGCAGAGAAACACTTAAAGAGATGCTCAACATCCTTAGCGATGAAAGATGCAAATCAAAATGACCCTGAGATTTCACCTTACACCCATCAAAATGGCTAAGATCAAAAACTCAAATGACAACACATACTAAAGAGGTTGTGGAGAAAAGGGAACCCTCCTCCATTGCTGGTGGGAATGTAAACTGATTTTGAATGTAAAACAACCATTTTGGATATCAGTCTGGTGCTTTCTCAGACAATTAGGAACAGTGCTTCCTCAAGACCCAGCTATAACAGTCCTAGGCATATATCCAAATGTTGCTCAAGTACAGTTCAAGGACATTTGCTCAACCATGGTTTGTAGCAGCTTTATTTGTAATAGGCAGAACCTGAAAACAACCCAGATGTCCATCAACGGAGGAGGAATGGATACAGAAATTTTGGTACTTTTACACAATGGAATAGTACTTAGCAATTAAATACAAGGAAACCATAAAATTTGCAGGCAAATGGTGGGATCTAGAAAATATCATTCTGAGTGAGGTATCCCAGAAGGAGAAAGACAAACATGGTATATACTCACTTATTTAGACCTATGAGATATGATAAACATACTGAAATCTGCACAGCTAAAGAAGATAAACAAGAAAGAGGACCCGGGGTAAGATGATCAGTCCTCACTTACACAAATGGACTGGGCATTGGAAGAAGGAGAAAACAAGTAACAGGACAGGGTCCTACCACAAAGGTCCTCTGAAAGACTATACCTAGAAGTGCATCAAAGCCGATATGAGACTCATAACCAAACCTTCAGCAGAGTGCAGAGAATCATATAAAAAAAGGGGGGGGGTAATATGACCTGGAAAGGATAAGAGCTCCAAAAGGACCAAATATATCTGCGCACAGGGGTCTTATATGACACTGTTTCTCCAACCAAGGACCACGTATGGATATAACCTAGAACCTATGCTTGGATGTAGCCCATGGTAGCTCTGTGTCCAAGTGGGTACCCTAGTAAGGGGAACAGGGACTATTTCTAACATGAACTCAATGGCTGGCTCTTTGACCTCCCCACCTTGCAAGGGAGAAGCATCTCTGCTAGGCCACAGAGGAGGACTTTGCAGCTACTCCTGAAGAGACCTGATAAAACAGGGTAAGATGAAAGGGGAGGAGGTCCTCCCCTATCAGCCGACTTGGAAAGCAGCAGGGAGTAGATGAAGGACAGAGGGTGGTAATGGGAGGGAATGAGGGAGTGGGATAAAGCTGGGATACAGAGTTAATAAAAGGTAACTAATAATAAAATAAATAAGTAAATAAATAAATAAATAAATAAATAAATAAATAAATAGGCTAATAACCCAGCAAGCTATTAGTCCTAAACCTTAAAAAAGGAAAAAAGCAATAAGTCAAGCAATCCAATTTAAAAGTGGGGTAAGTAGCTAAACAGAGAATTCTCTACAGAGGAAAATAGAATGGCAGAGAAGCACTTAAAGAGATGCTCAACATCCTTAGCCATCAGAGAGATGCAAATCAAAACAATCCTGAAATTTTCTGTTACACTTGTCAGATTGGCTAATATCAAAGACTCAAATGACAACGCATGCTGGAGAGGTTGTGGAGAAAGAGGAACCCTCCTACATTGCTGGTGGGAATGCAAACTTGTACAACCACTCTGAAAATCAATTTGGCGCTTCCTTAGACAATTAGGAATAGTGATTCCTCAAAACCCAGCTATACCACTCCTAGGCATATATCCAAAAGACGTTCAAGTACACCACAAGGACATTTGCTCAAGCATGTTTGTAGCAGCTTTATTTGTAATAGGCAGAACCTGGAAACCGCCCAGATGTCCATCAATGGAGGCAGGAATACAGAAATTGTGGTGTTTTTCCACAATTGAATAGTACTCAGCAATTAAATACAAGGAAATCATGAAATTTGCAGGCAAATGGTGGGATCTAGAAAAGATCATCCTGAGTGAGGTATCCCAGATGCAGAAAGATACACACAGTGTACACTCACTTATAAGTGGATACTGAACATAAACGATAGAATAAACATACTAAAATCTGTACACCTAAAGAAGCTAAGCAAGAAGGATGACCCAGGGTAAGATAATAAAACCTCACTTAGAAAGACAAATGGGATGGACATTGGAAGTCGGAGACAGGACCTACCACAAAGGGCCTTTGAAAGACTCTACCTAGCAGTGTATCAAAGCGGATGCTGAGACTCATAACCAAACCTTGGGCAGAGTGTGGGGAATCATATGAAAGAAGGGGGAGTTAGTATGACCTGGAAAGGACAGGAGCTCTACAAGGATCTAATATATCTGGGCACAGGGGTCTCTTATGAGACTGAATCTCCAACCAAGGATGATGTATGCATATAACCTAGAATCCCTGCTCAGATATAGCCCATGGTAACTCAGTATCCAAGTGAGTACCCTACTAAGGAGAACAGGGACTATTTCTGACATAAATTCAATGGCTGTCTCTTTGACCTCCCCTCTCCCCTGAGGGAGGAGCAGCCTTGCTAGGCCACAGAGGTGGGCATTGCAGCCAATCCTGAAGAAACCTGATAAGCTAGGGTCAGATGGAAGGGGAGGAGACCTCCTCTCTCTCTAGACTTGGAAAGGGGCAGGGAGAAGATGAGGGAGGGAGAGTGGGATTGGGAGGGAATGAGGGATCGGGCTACAGATGGGATACAAAGTTAATAAACTGTAACTAATATTTAAAAATAAAATCAAAAAAGAAAAAGAAATAAAACTATTGTTAAAAAATTTAAAAATAATTTTATTTAAATAAATATTTATTTATAAAAAAACTTACAAAACACTAAGGATGTAACAAAATTCTCAGTACCAATCCCAATTTCATCTATTAAAACCTGTTGCTCTTTTGATGGGGTCCTCACTTTCATACAGCAAGCAATAGGTCCCATCTCCAGTATTACATAAACTGGCTGTGGTAGTACATACAGCCTGCATTGCTAACATTTGAAAAGAAAAGAAAGCAGGCTCAGAATTCAAGGTGATCTTCAGCTACACAGTTGGAAGCAAGCCTGGAGTAAAGATCCAGGCTCCAAACAACATAAAACTTTATTCCTATTTTATATGTAAGTAAACATATGGAAAAATAAATGGAAAACCTGTTTGCTGGGCAGATAGAAACTGTGAGAAGTGTCAGGACAGAAAGGAAGAAGGCAAGAGAGTAAAGAATGGCTGATAAGAGGAGAAGATGGGGTTTACAGAACAGAATCACAAGGGGCCATGATTCTTTCAACTGTCTTTTAGGAAAGTAAAAACCACAGAGCAGAATACAAGCCCTCTCCAGAAAATGTGAACACCCTGGCACTGGTCATTCTTCTTCTCTTTGGCTTATCTTAGTTACTTTCTTCTAAAGTTGTCTCAGTCCAGAAAATTCAATGGGTCTTTTGACTTTCAAAGATGAGCAAGGCCTCTTTCTACCCTATGGATGTTCCTCTTTAAAAAATGAAACTTAGAAAATACCACTCCCCTCAAGCACACTTTTTATCCCTTTTCCTTTCCTTTAGGAAACATGTTAGTCAGACAGAGCAGAGGAACACAGAAAATTAGGTAGTTAGTTTGCTAAACTGTCTGTTTTCCCCTGGGAAAGTGGTCATCAAGCAAGCCCTAGCTATAGATTGAGAGATGGAACATGGCCTTAGGGCTGGAAATCACTTTTAGGCATCACACTTTGCCGTAATAAACATTTCATATTACCCTCACATATTGGTTATGATAAAGTTGGGGGGGGGGAGGGTATATACATCCCCTAAATAAAATAGGGGGAATTTTGCCTCTCAGTGTCATACAGAATGTTTCTTTGAACACAAACCTCACAAGCTCTTTTCCAAACTGTTTATTTACAGCTCTGAAGCTATCAATAACAAAGACAATTAAATTAGCTGGGTCAAAAGCCCATTTGAGTTGAAGAACTCTATTAGACTATTAGAAAATTAAGGTTTGCAGAAAGTGCCCCTTACCAACCTTTCTCACATGAAATTGATGTAGACGCTTTTTGGCTTTGTTAAAATGGTAAAAGAATTAATAGCTTCATGTTAGATAATATTACCCACAAATCGTGCCAAGTTTAATGACCACCCCTGCCCGTATGAATGAGACCTTTTGCCTTGCTCCATTTTAGACAACGGATGGGTTTATGCTGTGTCTAGAGCAGGTGTGGGGTGAGGAGGTGACTGTTCTCAGTGAAAGCCACTCTGAATCCCAGTGATGGTATGGAATTTGCTGACCAACTCCAGCAGCTAACAAGTCAAACTGTGGCTTTCAGTGCATCTCTGAATAAACACTGCATTTCTTTATTAACTGATTAAATACAGAGATCAAATGGTACTGCAGTGATCTTTTGTGTGGGAAAATAATAGATTATAACAAATATTTATCAGAGGTGCTGTTAAGCACAGAAGCCAGCAAGCCATTTTCTGTGCCAGCTTCATGCAGTATCGGCTTTCTCCCAATGGAGCCTGCATTTTATTAGACCAGTGTTCAGCTCCAGAGAAGAAATATATCCCTTGAGTCCAGTAGTCCTCCGTGTAGCCTGACAAGAGCATCCTAGTATAGGCTCTGCTTCTTTTCCGCTAATGTGTGACATCTCTGTGGATTCCTTCTGTCTGTCTTTCCCTCCCTCACTACATCTCCTTCTTCTCTTTCTTCCTTTGCTATAGGAAAAACCCAGGTTTCCCTCTTTTTGGTTGTCTCACTAATTCAAAAAAATTTAAATAGACTCAAATGGAAAATCAAAGGCAATTTCATTAGAGTTTTAGAAAAACAACAAGAAAGCAAAAACTAAACAAACTTAAAAACCATCCAGGGCTGTCCAAAGACTGGAAGCCAAAAGAAAGACAGAACCATGCTATTTAAGCTATTTTGGAAGTCATGCACATGGCTGAGATGCAGCCTCACATCAGAAAGGAGGTTTTAGAAAAACAGTGAGGAAGCCCAAAATGTGGTGGAAGTATTGGTGTCAGGGAAAGTGCACTTAGACAAGATATAGAAAGATGAAATCTCTGAATAATTTAGGAAAGGGTGTAGACTGACAAGCTACAAGGTTGTGGCCTATAATCTACTGCACTAGGGTTGGGAGTTCTGGAAAGGAAAATCATAGCACACATTGAAGAACTAAATATGCAACTAACCTATTTAGCATGGGTTAATAAGAGCCTGTCTTCCTAGGGTGACTCTTGGCCAAGTGATCAACCTGGCCTAACTGAATGTCAGTTAGGTCTCCTCCCAAGCCAGAGAGTCTAGTCTTTTAACCAGAAGTTTCTCTTAATGGAACTTTAATGCTGCTCGAACACATCCCTCATTCCTTTTCTCCCTCCCTCCCTCTAGCAGCTCTCCCTTTTTCTTTCCTCACTACTCATCTTTTATTTCTCATAATTGCACAGCTAAGCATTTTCTTTCAGCAATAGTTTGAATTCCCAATGAATTCATTGAATATTTATCTCCAACTCAGTTTTTATGCTAAATTTGCATTTCCATTCATCTCTTGGAATCTCTACCCAGCAATCTGTTTTTAACAGTTCCAATATTGGCTACATCACCATCTCTTCAAACACTCTCACTCTTTTTGGTTTATATTCTTTTCCTTCATGTTTTGCCTACCACCATCCTAATCTATAACCAAGAAAGGTCACTTAGTGGCCTCTACAATGGTCTCACAGCTTTCTTTAAGCACCTCATCTCATGTCCACTCATAAAAGTAGGTGATCTAGATTCATACTTTACCTCTACCAGCCTGTGATCTTTGTCCAGTTGCATCCAATCCTTAACTTTGTTTTCTAGACTGTAAAATATCCAACACAATGATGCCTACCTTGTAGCATACGGTGCAAAAAGACACTCAATGAAATCTTATAGTAGAGATATATGGATGTAAGCTAGCTTATTTCTTCTGTCTTTCAAATGTGTTGTCCTTTTGTACCTGAGTCTGCTCTGATTTTACCTGATTTTACCTGAGTCTGCTCTGATTTTGTACCTGAGTCTGCTCTGAGTCTGTCTTCAGATTTTATTATTCCTATACAATATCTAGCTCCTGATCCCAGTCTCCAAAATTCACAACTCTTTCATTAATAGTTTTGCTTCCACTACTACCTTCCTAAAAGCTAATCATTGATGCATTTTTGTGTTCATATGTATACTAGCAACATCTTATAAAAGCCACTATAATCATTGGTCATATCTCCCAACTTCTCTCCAATTAACTTTGTGTTCTAGACTCAGGCTCTCAAGTGATTCATATACCATGCTTCCCTTCACTTAGGGTGGACCAAGGTGAAAACCCAGCTTCAACATCACCCATTAAAGGGAACTTTCTGCAGCTTTCTAGCCATAGAGCATGTTGCTGCTTTGCTTCCAAAAAGGCTGTAAAGGCAGGATTGTACAAAACAGAGGAGGTGGCATCTGTCCTCTAGAAATCCTGTTCTCCTGTCACAGCCATTTTCTGCCTCTGAAGACCCACCTTATGTTTTTCCCATTAGCTGTAAAGTTTTCATATTTACCACATGATCATCATTCCTCAATTCATCATCAATTATACCAGATTATTCTAATTTACTAATGATGTAAATTGTGTCTTTCACTTATCACAACTGATCTGTAACTTGTAAAAAGTCGTCAATGTTAAGGCACATTTATAAATTCCTACATTTTTATATTATTCTCAGAGATTTGAATAGTTAACCATCACTTTTTAACAGGAATTGGGACTATTTTCAACTTTCTGAAGCATTTCTGTACACATTGAGTCTTCTTGACAACTCTCAGTGGCATACAGGGCAAATATTATTATCTCTACATTCTGATGAAGAAATTGAGGCGCAGGAAGGTTAAATGATTTTTCAAGGTTACAGAGCTGGTGAATAGGAAATCTAAAAAACCACAGCCTCTGATTCATAATCTACTGTTCTTTCTCACATCCACTTCATACATCACTTGTGGAATGTATATGTCAGAGAGCATTGATAAAAACTGGGTATGTTTGTAAAATTCAGATAACATCTTAACAAACATTTATTCATCTTTAAGTTTGTCTCTATTTCATGACAGCAAAAAATTATATGTTCATTTTACTAAATTTTGGAAATAAAACTCTGTGAAAGGAAAAAAATAGAGCGTGGTTTGCCATGTGGTGACAAATGGTATTAATATTGTAGTTAATTTTCTTTCAGTATTTTTCTGTACTTTATCTATTTTATTTGCATCAAGTACAAATAAATTTATTTATTATTGTGCTCATGGTTATATTCAATAGTTTTCTTTTTGTGTATTTTATTATAACTATTCATCCTTTCAAAAACACAGAATTACCAGTATTGCTAAAGTTTAAGAGGATTCTGTTTATGAGTTTATTTTTAAATAAACTCTTAAGTTTGGTCTTTTTGTGTAAGTTTTTACTATTATAAGATTACTTAATTCCTTGTAATACTGAGTACCACGTCTCCAAATAAGAATACAATAAATACAAATTTCTCTATAATGTGTGTGCTAAGGTAACACAATTCAAACTTGCATTCACAGAGATTGACCCTGATCCACGCAGGGTTCCAAACAGTAGTTAATTCACCCCAGTCAGGATAAGTAAGACAGATACAAAAGCTTCATTTCTTTGAGTCACTGAGAGATCAAAAGCATGCAGCATTCCCCTTGGCTTAACTACTGTGAATCTGGAAAGAACTCAAAAACACAGCTTAAGATCACCTTCCTTTATGACATGTAGAAATCCCAGGATAGTTTATTCTGGCTTGCTTCATATGAATTAAAAAACTAAATTTATTGAGATCCAAGATGGCTGCCATGAGAGAACACTGTGTCTGAGGAGTAGGAGAGCAGAAACAACGCAGCGACCAGGAGACTGAACTCTGGGACCTAAAACGCCAGCATTGTGAATGCCAGGTGAGCGGAACTCCTACGGTGAGAAAATCAAGTGGGAAAACCCTAGGGACACCCAGTTATTACCTGGAGAAATTTCCCGGT
>JAQQSO010004285.1:0-12909 GCA_028658305.1 Pachyuromys duprasi | reverse complement strand
AAGAACAAGGGCAAGAGGACAGAAGGGCTGTAGAGAAAAGAGAAACTGAGGGTGGGGTATGTCTGTGACAAACTGAGGACCTAAGTCAGGGTAGGCTCTTGGGAGGATGTGAGGGGTATTCAAGCAGAGACTCCTAGTGGCAGAGGTAATAGGGACTGAAAAGGACACCCACTAACTATACTAGTCTCCTAGCAGAGGGAAGGGAACACCAACCCACTCACAAAAACTTTGACCCAAAATTTATCCTGCCTATAATATGTGCAGGAATGAAGATAAAGCAGAAAGACCAGAGACTGAGGGAATGTCCAAACAATGCCTGTCCCAACAAAAGACCAACTCTCTCAGAGAGTGCCAACCCCTGATACTATGAATGATATCTCTGCTAAACTTGCAGACAGGAACCTGACAATGTTATCCTCTGAGAGTTGTTGCCTAGCAGCACCTCAAAACACATGCAGAAATGCAAAATAATACATTGGGTAATGCATAGGGAGTTTTGTGCAAAACAGGGAAGAAATAGAAAAGGACCTGGAAGGTACAGGAACTCAACAAGAAGACCAACATAGACAAATAACTAGGGCCCAGAGGTACCTGCTGAGACTGAAGCATCAATCAAGGACCATGAATGAACTGGACCCAGGCCTTTAAAATGCTGTATCAGGTAGATAAGTTCAGCCTAGAACAAGAAGGTCAAATGAAGAAAAAATTAGGAAAAAGAAAAGACACTGAAAGGTATACCCAACTGCGTAAGTTAATTCCAGATGTAGGCTGTTTGACTACTAAGCTTGGCTATCACAAGAGCCAACTCAGAACAGCTGAGACACATTTCCTACCTGAAATAAGCAAGGAAAGCATGGAGTCAGTCCCAAAGAAATGCTTTTTCTCCAAGGAAGAAAGTGTGGGGAAATGGGATACACCTGAGATACAAAATGATGAACTGTAACTAATATTAAAAAATAATTAAAATAACTAAAGTGTGGTGATTTTACTTAGAGAATCTCTGGGTATCTTACATATAGAGTTCTACTACTTCCTAAACATGCTAAGTCAGCAGTTCCACTTTTGAACATGGTCCCAATGTAAAAGCTGGTATGTGGAACATTTTTAAATCAAAGTCATACATAAAGGTGATAGAAAGAAATGACTCTGCCATGTTCATCTCGTTCTGTAGCATCTCATTGATAATCAAGTGATAATCACATCAAGAAAGAATAAGACCACTACCACAATTTTGAGTGATACTTGAAGCAAGCTAGACTACATTGGGTTGAGCCAAAGCCTGGCTAACACTGCTCATAAGTCAAGTTTAAGAGAGCAGCACTGGGTTCATTACCTGGGACCCTTTTAAGGAGTAAAATCACAGATACTTACAAAGCAGTTTACAAAAGTGAAAAAATGGGGAAGTAAAGACATACAGAAAATCTCAAAAC
This sequence comes from Pachyuromys duprasi, assembly GCA_028658305.1. Lineage (NCBI taxonomy): Eukaryota > Metazoa > Chordata > Mammalia > Rodentia > Muridae > Pachyuromys > Pachyuromys duprasi. The sequence continues at coordinate 11,479 of JAQQSO010004285.1, read as the reverse complement.
AACAGCAATTTTCTGCCATGTGATTAGGAAGAGTGAATGGGGGAATTGAGTGTTCTCAAAAACAAGTCAAGTTCATGATTTGGGGCAAGGATGGCTGCTGAAAATGGATTAAAAGCAGCAACTCAGCTCATACAATAAATGTAAACTTATCTTTAAAAATACAGCATCATATATCCTGTATTGAAAATGGAGTCAGTTTCCTCACAAGTAACTGACATTGAGACAGTAAATTGCTTTTGAGCCAATGCTTTTGTTAACCATGACTTATGATCTAAATGTAGAGACATCAATGCAACAATTCTCACAAATATGAAGGACCAAAAGTACCACTATAAAAACATCTAGGAATATTCTCTTATTAATTATCACTGTAGACATTGTTCAACAATGGATGGCTATGATGAGCTAGTGTGGACTCAAAATGAGGCTGCTTTTGCCATTGAGCAGACTAGATCAGAGGAAGGTCACAGCTGCTTCCATGCAAGAACCGACAGAGTTCATTTTAACTAGCCTTGGGTGCTGTCTCAGGAGTGTGACATCACTGTAGATAATTCATTCTTCTTCATGTTTTACCTTTTATTTTTATTTTAGTTTTTTGGGTGTTTGCCTTCATGTGTCTCTGTAAAGTACCCACAGAGGAAAGAGCAGGGTGGAAGATCCCAGCAACTGGTCTTACAGCACATATGTGTTCTGGAAATAAATCCACGGCCCTCAGGACAGTATACAGGGCTGTTGACTGTTGAGCCAACCCTAGACCCTCTTATATAAATTTAAATTTACTTTTGTACTCTTTGATTAAAATATATTACATGACTTTTCCCCTTTCTGTCTTCCATCCATGCCTTCTAAAATCTTCACTTCAGACTTCTTCCTTCTTATGTATCAATAAGGATGTTCTAATACATGATTACAACCTGCTAAGTCAAGTCTGCGTTTTTTGATTGTGTGTATATGGCTCAAGGCCTGATTCAATGTTGTATAATTTGTATAAATAATGATGGCTTAAGCTGTTTCAGGCCACTTGCTTGAATGAGAACTGGTGGATAGTGTCTTCGTTCTCACAAACTTCACACATCTGTCCATGGTTCCAGAACAAAACTGGAGGAGGCCTTCTGCAGACATCACCTAGAGTGGGGCAGCACATAGTGAACATCACACTCTGACCATCACATTGTTATTCATCAAAAGGTAGCCCTCATGTAGCAGCAATCACATAGTGGCCCTCACAGTATTTCTAACACATAGTGTCCCACATCATGATGATCACACAGCTGGACATAACATAGGATCCTTAACACATAGAGCAGCACCAAGTTATCACACAGAGACCATCAAACTGTGCATGCAATGTAAATCACAGTGTTGGCCCTTAAATAATGGACATCACACAGTGGCCATCACACACTGGCCATCCCATTGTGTCCATAGAACAGAGCCCATCAGAGTGGCTATCAAATAGTGATAATCACTTAGTGTTCATTACATATTTCAATTAAAGAGTGATCCTTATGCAGAGGCTATCACATAATGGAAATCACCCAATGTTCGCACAATGGCCATTGCCGAGTTACCATCCAAAGTTGGCTGTCTCATTTTGTCTATAACACAGTGGCCTTCCTATTGTGGTTATGGTACATGACCATCACACAGTGGATAGAAAACATTTGTCTTCAAATTATGTCCATTCCTAGTGACCACCACATGGTAGCCATCACAGGGTGATGATACAGAGAGATCATTCCATAATTTCTACTGCAAGGTAGCCATCACACAGTGACCATTACACTTTGTGAATCACACAGTGATAGTCACTGTGAACTTCTCACAGATGGCCATCACAATGACCATCACAAATGGGTCATCACATTGGGGCCATCATATGCTGGTCACAACATAGTGGATATTACAGTATCTATCACTCAGAGAGGACCAGACAGATGCCTTCACACAGTGACCATTATACTGTGGTGATAAAACAATGGCTATCAATCTCTTTTCATTTGTCAATGGTTATGAAAATGTGGACATTACAAATTGATAATTATATATTGACCACCACAGTGACCATCACATCATGGCCTTCACACAGTTTCTCTCACTCTGTGACTATCACAGAGTTGGCCATCACTCAATGTCCATCCTGTGCCGTTGTTCACACTCTGGGCATCACCATGTTTATGACATGATGACGATCTTACAGTGGCCATCATATAGTGAATATCACACACAGTGTCCATCAAACAGTCTCAGTGGCATTATTCATCACATATTAGCCATTACACAGTGACCATTATGCAATTAAATCACACAGTTAACCCTCAAATATTAGCCAGCAGGGAATGGCCATCCCAAAACAAACATCAGTCACTGGCCATAGGAGAGACAGTCACGAATATGCCATGAAACACTGATCATCACATAGTCAACAAAGCTCAATATCAGTCACACATTGTCCAACACAGGGTCAAATTCAAACAGTGACCATCACACCATATAAATCACACAGTGGGACATTAACAGTAACCATTGGATAATAGCTGTCCCACAGTGGCCATCACAGTGGCTATCAAACTTTGACCATCACATAGTGGCATCCCACAGAGTCTATCATTCAGTGACCAACACACAGAAGCCAGTATATAGTGAACATCAAACAGTGTCAAAAAACACATTACTGTCAATGAGAGGCCATCAAAAAGTGGCCATCAAACAGAATCCATCACACCTGGGCTACCATACCATGAACACAGTACACTAGCCAGTAATTTTGACCATTTCACAGGGGCCATTACATTGTAGCAATCATACAGAGCCCTGGCACAAACATCAAATGGATGCAATTACATTGAACACCAGGAGGTTAAACATCATGTCAGAGCCATCTCATAGTATCAATCATCCCATGGCCTCACAGGGTCTCCATAACATAGGGAAGACCATATTAAGTATCAAACAGTGATCACAAACACATTAGCAATCAGACACAGGCATATATACATATATATATAATATTTTATATATAATGTTTTATATATAATATTATGTATGTGGGCATCATACAGTTGCAGGTTACCTGTGATATATGTATATATACATAAATATGCATGAATGTATATCACATATATAAATGATTGAGGAGGCTGAACCTGGGCATGCAGAAGAGGAATCCCAGCCTGGGAAACTAACCCACAGCCAGATTGAGACAAAGACAGGCTTCTAGAAGATAGAGTCCCAAGAGCTGAGCTGCAAGCCCTGAGAGCCTCCATCAAGAGTTGTATAAGCCAAGAGGATGTAAGGTTGTGGAGAAACAAATATGGTCACTTTCCAAATCCAAGCAACAAGTCCAATCCAGCAGGAGGAGACTGAACATCAAGAAAGGGGTGTGTGGCTCTTCTCCAAAGCACTTCCTACATGAGGCCTCTTTCAAAACTGCATGCCAGAGGCATCTGTGCCTGCCCTATTTAGAAGAGCATAGAAGCATTGCCCAGCCTAAAAAGAGATGAGTTCCTCACATGACCCCAAAACTGTCATCTCAGAACAATGAGAAGGCTATCCTGAGAGCCCTAGCAAAGACCTTGGAGAAGGCAACATTTGCACCCAGGACTGAATGAGTGAGGGACCACTGTGTGGGGAGGAGTGCGATGATGAGCCTCTGGATCTCGTGTTGTGGGCCCTCTGTGTGGTTGTGTGGGAAGTAGTGGCCCAATGTGGTCCATGCAACTACTGGGACCCATGTGGTGTCCTCTGATTAACTTCACTCTATGCATTGCCTCTTTGTGGAACAGGGCTGTATGGAGACATATCCTAGTACTCAACATTAAACTGCTTTAGGTGTGACACATGTGGTGGCTCGGGAGGCAGCAGGCACTACTGGGACATGCAGGGGCATGTGCTACCTGGTGCTGACTGCCAATACCCTTGCTGGCTTGCCCTGCATCACGAAGCAGGAGGGAGGCCAGGCACACTGGAGAAGTTTGCAATTGGCCACAGGAAGGAGCAGGGCAGGGGTCGCCTGGATTTCTGCTCTTGGCCTCTGAGACTCCTATGAGACCCACCTGTGAGAGACTGGATATCCTAAGCTCAGATAGAGCAGCATGGCGGGGAGGAGTGTGCTGCAGGGGCCCTACACAGGAGGAGGCCATGAGAACTTGAACTTGGCAGGAATGGGCGGCAGCATTGACCCTCCACCTGGCCACAGCATTGGATTGAGCGGTAATGCTGGACACAGTGCTAGGTGGGCTCTTGCAACAGGTACGTAAGTTATGTAACAGCAAGATCAAGAGCCAAGGTCTGACTACCCCAAGCAGAGGCATCTGGGAGAGCAGCACAAGTAGCCTCCTCCATAGGCCTTACAGCAGGGATGATTGGCATCCTAGGTACCCTGAGGGTCAACTGCCGCCTGCTTCTCAGCCTTGTCAGGCTTTCTGCCCTCAGACAACACCCTGGCAGAGGTGCACCACAACTCCTGCTACTACCAGCTCAGCAAAGAGGACTGAGTGCAGGCCCTTGCAGGCAAGTCCCATGAGGTGTGGCTGTGATGGCCACACCTGGAGCCCAGTGACCTGCTGCTGGCTGCAGAGGAGAGGCAAGCGGACCAGTAAGACAAGAAGTCCCGGCTGATGACTACTTAGATACTTTTGGTGCCAAGAATGACCTGAAGAACAAATTGGGAAAGGGGCAGAGTACTGGCTACAGGGAGCCTTATGAAGCCAAAAGGATAATGGCAGAATTGCAGTGGTAAGAGTGTATGAAGTCCCAACAAAAAGGCATCCAGTTTTATGACACTGGTTATGAGCCCAGAGGACAGAGCATGGAGTCTGACTCAGTGCACAATGAGCCTTTGCCTGCAGGTGAGCCAGCTGTCCCAGGATGATGACAGGCTGGCTGATGGGTATCACCAGCCATGGGAATGACACTGGGTCACCATCCCTGCCCTGGCTGCTCAGTTCAAAGGCTATGACAAGAGGCAGTCATCCACTTCACCATTTCAGGACTGACTTCATCAGCTCTGTGCTGATGAGGGAGCGAAATCCATTAGGACTTAATGTGGAGGTAGTTAAATCTCATGTGTTGGGTAGCACTCCACTACTAAGCTGTGATGTACAAGATTAGAATTAGTGATGGAAAGGATTTACCAATACTTAGGGGTAGTCACACAATGTGGAATTTAGTGCAAGGAAGGTTGCCTCAACACCCCAAATTATGTAGTATGGTAACCAGGCCTGTTAATGTTAGGTGCTAGAAAATATGTTCATTCATTAGAATGTCCAAACCATAGCAAAAGCAGACAACTGGTTTACAACCCACCACTAGCCAATCCTCATGTTAAGGAGCAGGGGTCTCAGCAACCTTCTCAAAGGGGCATTACAGGGTCACAAACAACATTACGACCTGCTGTGTCCTAAAGGTGCAGATTTCTTCCTGAAAAAAGCATATCTCTGCTAGAAGGTCAAGAAGATCCCAGGTGACAAGTATATGAGAAAGAAAAACATTATTGTGTTGAGGGCTGGCCTGATCAAGGAAGGCTTTCCCTGAGTCCTTCCTGTGTAGAGAAGGAAAATGGCAACTTCTCAAATGTAGGAACCTGCTTTTCAGATCCAGAAACAGCCTGGGGCCTAGGCCTTGAGAACTTTTTGTAGGGTCCTGAGTTATAGTGAAATTAAGAGAAGTCCTTCTCCCGAACAAGGAATACGTTTGGGAGAGTTGTTCATGGTCTGCTGTCAGGGTGTTTGGAGTGGGGGTAGGAGTTGCTTCTAGTCCTGAGTCCTCCAACCCTTCCCACCACATGGGGCTGTTGTTTTCAATTCCAAGGCTGCAGTGGGCAGGGTCAAGAATGTTTTTGAAGTACCCTGTGTGTTCCCCTTATTCAGCATTGTTTAACTTCCTTCTGTGTTTATCCCATTTTATAGTTGTTTCTGCTAACTGCCTAGACGTCCCCCATTTCCTTCTGTTTTTCACTTGGAAGTAGTGTACATGATATTCTTCTTCCTAAAAAGCTTGCTTGGTATGAGACCTCCCTACCCCAGCTTTTATCTTTTCTTCCTTGTATTTTACTAATTATTCTTATGCCCTGGCACATTCCCCTCTGGACCCAGTCACAGAAAAATGATGTGCTGTTTCAGGACACTCATCTACTTAAGAAATAATGCTGGGAATATCTTTTTATTTATTTATTTAAAGTTTTCATTCATATGCTTAGATTTTATGTTATAATATATAGTGTTATGAATTGAGTTTATTTCATACATATGCCAGGTTTCCCTATAACATCTCCATAGCCCCAATTTCTCCCTCTGATTTGACATTCTTCTTTTATGATATAGTAAATGACTCCATGATTTAAGTTCTGTTTGCAGATGCCCTCTCTTCATTAAGAATTTGAATGTACTTTTAAATACTGGGGGTGCAGTGTTTCTGTTATTGAGGCATTCTGATATGGGGTTTTTTGTTAATTAATTTATGTTCTTTACATATCAAATACAGTTTCTCTTCCTTCTTTGTCTCTTAGCCCTTGTTACTCCTCCTCCCATACTCTTCAGAAAAGTGAAGGCCTCCCAAGGATGCCATCCAACCTCGGCATATCAAGTTGCAGTAAGACTCGGCACATCTTCCTCTATTGAGGACAGTCAATGTGGTCCAGTTAGGGAAAGGGATTCAGAGGCAGGCAACAGATTCAGAGACAGCTCCTGCTCTAACTATCAGGAGTCCCACATGAAGACCTGGCTACACAACTGTTGCATATGTGTAGAGGGTCTAGGTCCTTCTTACACATACCCTCTTTGAGCTCCTATGGGGCCAGGTTAGTTGATTCTATAGTTTTGTGGTGGTGTCCTTAACCCCTCTGCCTCCTACAAGTCTTTTTTTCTTTTTTTCCATAGGACTTCCCAATATCCAACTAATGTTTGGATGCAGTGTTTCTATCTGTTTTAATGAGGTACTGGGTGAAGCCACTCTGATGACAGTTATGCTAGGCTCTTGTCTCTATACAACTTGTAGGCAGGATGAAATCTTGCCTGGTTACAGAAGATGTTTTGTTCAGGCTGCATATGTCCTATTGCAAGGGAATCTTAGCCAAAGTCACCCTCATAGATTCCTGGGAGTTTCCATTGTACTAGATTTCTGCTTGTCCCAGAGCTACTCCCTCATCTCCAACCTACTGACTCCAATTTTCTTTTTAGCCACACATTTCTTCTCTCCTATTCTCCTTTCAACACCTTCTTACACTGGATTACCTCCCCTTATCCATTCCAGATATCAAATGCCTGCTTTATTCTACCTTTTCAGTGGGATTCAGGCTTCCTCCCTTGGAGCTTACTTGTTACTTCGTTTCTGTCCCAAAGATAAAAGGAATTTCAAAGCTGCAGATGCTTCCCAGGTGTTCATGGTATTGAGAGGGTGGATAACATGATTCTACAACTTGAGAAATAGATTTTGTGGCAGGAACCAGACAATTAAATTATTCTTCAATGTCATTTTGTGTCTGTCTTCAATGAGTCTAGTTTTGCCTGAAACCCAAAGAGTACATGAATATCTACAGAGCCAAGGCTGACCTTTCTAATCACATCCATTTGAGAGACAAATCTAGACCATGGGACTTATTTGTTCAAAAATATATTAGTATCTGGTGGTGGAAAAACATAACCCTTGAGGGGCCACTTTGAGTTAATTTGTGGCAGTTGTGAAGTCTGTGTATAATTTCTTTTTTTTCTTTATTCTTTATTCTTCCCTCATACAAGACATCTTGAATGAATCTTCCCCTTCCTCCTCTTTTTTCAACACCCATCCCTTCTCTGCAATGCCCATTTTTCCTCCATTTCCCTTCAGAAAAGGGAAGGCTTCCAGTGATATCAACTGAACAAGGCATACCAACTGAACAAGGCTATGCATAAACCATCATATCAAGGTTGGACAAATCAACTTAGTTGGTAGAAAAATGTTCCATGGGCAGCCAAATGTGTCAGAGATACCACCACCCCAACTGTTAGGTGTTCCACAAAAATCCCCATATTGAACAACCACGGCATGTATACAGAGGGCCAAGCACAGACCCATGCAGGTTCTATGATTGTTGCTTCAGTCTGTATCTTTAGAGTATTTCTTGCCCTCCTTAGGGGCTCTCCTTAGTTGACTCAGTGGGGCATGTTCTCATGGCGTCATTGATCTTTCTGTCTCTAACAGTCCTCCCTTTTTCCCCAGGTTGACTGAGTTACCCCTAATGTTTGGCTGGATGACTGTATCTGCTCCCATCTCTGCTGGGAGATCCCCCTCTGATAACTATTGAGGTAGGCAGCATCTATGAATACAGCAGAATATTGTAAGGAATCATTTCATTGACTGTTTTCCTAATGTCATTCTTACATGGTTCAACCATAGGTCTTTGAGGCATCCACCTTTAGTTTCCTGTTCATCCAGAAATTGTCAGTCACAGGCTCTCTCTCATGGCTTTGGCCTCAAGCTAGGCCAGTTATTAGTTGTCCATACCCACAAACTCTGAGCCACAGCTGCCACAGCACATCTTGCAGAGGACACGTTGTGGGTAGAAGGTTTTGTGGTTGAGTTGGTAAACCATTCCCACCACTGGGATACTAGCCTGTTTACAGAAAATAGTCTGTTCAGGATCCATATCCTCTGTTACTAGGAGGGTATTTTAGGATCACCTTGGTAGGCTCCCAGAAGATTGCATTGCACCAGTATTCCATGTTATCTCCTAAATGCTCAGAGACTCAAGTTGTCTCTCATTATACTCTTTCCCTCTGCCTCTCCCTCGCCGACCTGTTCCTATCCCCACCATGCACCCCACTACCTGTCCACCCCCCAATCTACTTTATTTCCAAATTCCAGGGACATCCTTGATATTCCTCCTAGAACTCTTCTTTTTACTTAATTTACTTAGTTTACTTAGTTTACTGGTTTTGTGGATTGTAGTGTGATTATCCTGCACTTAACAGCTAATATCTTCTTGTAAGTATATACCATGTTTGTCTTTCTATGTCTGTATTACCACACTCAGGATGATTTTTTTCCTAGTTCAATGCATTTGTGTGTGAATTTCAAGGTCCTATATTTTTCACTAATTTTTTGTTCAGTTTTCATCACAACTGCAGCCCTAACCCCACTCTACTCCCCAACCCCACTCTCCCATCCACTTTCACTGTCTGCCTCCCAGCTTCTCCTCAGAGAATGGAGTCTCCCTGCACCCCATACCACTCCACACTGGCACATCAAGTCTCATCAGGACTAAGTGCCTCCTCTTCCACTGAGGACAGACAAGACAGCTCTGCTAGGGAAAAGGGATCCAAAGGCAGGCAACAGAGCCCAAGTTATTGATGGCTCCCCTCCAGTTGCTAGAGGACCCAAGAAAGATCAAGCATCCCATCAACTTTATATGATTCATCACTAAGGAAGATTTTTTTTTCCGTTCCATACATTTCCTATGCATTTCATGATCTTCTTTTTTCTAACACCTGAGTAATAGTCCATTTTTAAAATACACCATATTTTCTTTATCCATTCTTCCAATGAGGTTCATCTAGGTTGTCTCCAGATTGTGGCTATTATGAATAAAGCCATTATGAATATGGTTGATCAAGTGTCCTTGTGGTATGATGGAGTGTCTTTTGGGTATATACCCAATAGTAGTATAGCTGGATCTTGAGGTTTCGATTCCCAAAATTTCTAAGCAACCACCTAATTGATTTACATAGTTAATGAAAAGTTTGCTTTCCCAACAAGAAGCAATAGGTGTTTGCCTTCTTCTACATCCTTGCTTGTCACTTATTTTCTTGTTCTTGGCAATTCTGACAGGTGTAAGTTGGAATTTCACACTAGTTTTGAATTGCATTTCCCTGAAGGCTAAGGCTGTTTCTGTAAGTGTTTCTTGGCTATTTGAGATTCCTCTTCTGAAAATTCTGTTTATTTCTTTGCCGCATTTTTTGATTGGATTGTTTAGTTTGTCTAATTTATTGAGTTCTTTTTTAATTTGTATGTGAGCCCTTCATTGGATGCACATGTGATGAAAGTCTTTTGTAGGCTGCTAAGTTGTCTTAGATGTTGTCCTTTGCATTTCATTAACCTGAGTTCCCATTTATTAATTGTTGACTTAGTGCCTCCATGATCAGTATTCTGTTTAGGAAGTTGTTTCCTGTGGCAAAGTGTTCAAGGATGCTCCCTGGTTCTTCTTTTGTCAGGTTCGATGCATCTGTTTATTATGTTGAGATTTTTGCTCCACTTTGACATAAGTTTGTGCAAATATTGATCTCTTTGAATTCTTCAACATTTATTTATCCAGTTAGACCAGCACAATTTCTTTCTTCCACTGTGTCTTTCTAGCTTCTTTACAAAACCTCAATTGCTTGTAGGTGTGTGCATTTATGTATTGGTCTTTGATTTAATTTTATTTAATTGACATGTTTGCTTTTATGCAAATGCCATGAGATTTTTATGGCTATGACTTTATAGTACAGTTTGAAAGCAAGAAGGGCAATTCCCCCAAAAATTCTATTATTGCTCAGTACTGTATTTAGTTATCCTTTTATTTTTTTCCACGAAAAGAAATGTGTTGAAATCTTGATATAAACTTTGTTTAAACTAGAGATTGTTTTTGGTAGGATGGCCACTTTTACTATGTTAATGCTATCCATGCATGAGCATGAGAGAGTTTTCATTTTCTGATATCTTTTTAAATTTCATTTGCTAAAGCCTAAAGAAAACTTCTGTATCATTTTGTCATAGAAGTATTTCACTTGATTGTTTAGAGTTAGCCAAGATATTTTATGTTAATTGTGGCTATTGTGAACAACTGTGTTGTTTTCCTGATGTATTCCTCAGCCTGTTTGTCATTTGCATATAGGAGATGTACTGTTTTTTTTCTTTGTTTGTTTGTTTGTTTGTTTTGTTTTGTTTGTTTTTAGGTAATTTTGTACCCACCTATTTTGCTGAAGGTATTTATCAACTGTAGGAGTTCCCTGGAAGAAGTCTTGGGATCTCTCATATATATTATCATATCATCTGCAATTATTGCCATTTTGACTACTTTTTTTCCAATATTTATTTCTTTGATCTCTTTCAGTTACCTTACAGTCCTAGCTGGAACTTCAGGTACTCTATTAAATAGATATGGACAGAGGAGACAAGCTTGTCTTGTTCCTGATTTTAGAATAATTTAATTTGTTATTGCCTATAGGCTTGCTTTAATTTCTCTTATTTTGTTTATATATACCCTTTGTATTCCTACTTTCCACAAGACTTTTATCATGAAAGGGTATTCCTTTCTCAAAGCCTTTTCAGCATCTAATGATTGGACACTGTGCATTTTTCTTTCAATGTATTTACATGGTAGATTACATCAACAGATTTTATATTTTGTACCACCCCCAAATCTCTGGGATGAAGCCTAATTGATCATAGTGGATGATCTTGTTTGATGTGTTCTTAAATATGATTGGAAATTTTTTATGAGGAAATGTTTGTACTTTACCCT
>JAQQSO010004284.1:0-12909 GCA_028658305.1 Pachyuromys duprasi | reverse complement strand
TTATGTTATTAGTGGCTATTGTGAAGGGTGTTGTTTCCCTAATTTCCATTTCGGCCCTTTTGTCTTTGGTGTACAGGAGGGCTTCTGATTTTTTTGAGTTGATTTTGTATCCAGCCACTTTACTGAAGGTGTTTATCAGTTCTTTCTAAACTTCTTCCTACTTTCCTTCATTCCTGTCTTCTAGAGTGTGTGTGTGTGTGTGTGTGTACACACATGTGCATGCATGTGTGTGTTTAACTGGGGATTGAAACTAAGAATCTTTTTTAAAAATTATATTATTGTCTTTACATATTTATTTTTTATTCATTTGTTTCTCTGTGCGTACTTACATGTCCAAGGAGATCAGAAAGTGTGTCAGATCCCAGGGACTGGAGTTAAAGGTTAATACAAGCCAACTGGAGTGATTTCTGGAAACTCAACTCAGGTCCTCTGCAAGAACCTGATGAGCTCTTAACCACTGAGCCCTCTCTCCAAAACTCTGAACCTTGGATCTTTTGAGTGATAGACAAACACTACCACTGAAGTATACCAGTCCCAGACACCATCTGTTAATGCAAACTCTCAGAGAAAGTCTTTTCAAAATTCAAATTAATAATTTTTATTTTGTAACACTAAAACACTTCCCACTCCCTTTTTACTGCATAGATTTGTGAATTAGAAGAAGGAAAAGAAGCCAAGAAATAAAAGCAATAATGTCTAGTTTTGAGATGCTTAAAAGATTCTCAGAGATCATAAGCTAAGATGGGTGAAGGTTTTTTTTTTAATTTGGTTGAAAATATTAGAAATTCTTCCTTATTTTTTATTGTCAAAGACTGAAAGGGTCAAATCAATTAGATTCATGAAATGATAAGGTTTATGTTCATACCTACATACCTAATGCTACCAACCTGTATGAGCAGCTTTCGTTTTATGTAACACATTGACCTTTTTTTAATGAATGCCACAGAAAATATCTCTAATAAGGCATGGTCTCTTTTATAGTTCAGAGACAAAATTTTTATTTTACTTCAAGAACAAAGCAATTCCATTAAAGTTCTACACTTGCCAAGAGATTTTGATTAACATTTGACATCAATTTTGAGCTCTGAAGCATTTTAGTACAGGTTACTCAGGATTTAATATCTTGGAACACACACTTAAGTATATTACCTAAGAAGTCCTGCAGACCCCATAGTAGGAAGAGTCATATTCTGAAATATTAACCTGATTTAGTGCCTTGGAAACAATGTTAGAAGGGATTGCTAAAAAGCAGAGATGGGAGTAGCAGATAGGATCCATTTGCTCTCCTCTAAGATTATTTAATTACTATCATTCAGTTCTCCAATTCACTGGATAACAATCAAATTCACCCATTTAATTGTAGCTATTTTATGTGATTTATAGCTCGGCAATAGAATTCGGAATTAGGTAGTATATCCTCATCTGTCTCCATCTCTACTGAAATGTGCCATCCATTAAAGAATCTTGGTGCATTTTTTTTTTTGCTTACAGTCATATTTCTAAATAAAGTAAAGCATTTTAAATAACAATTCAATGGGTGACTCTTCAATATTATTGGTAAGAGATATTGAATGTCCTTATAAAATAATTCTGGTAAAAAAATAACTGTGTGTTTAATAAGAAATCCATCTGAATTGCTTCAGGTAATGAAATGTGTGAGTCCTACTCATTCAGTGAATATCAAAATTAGTGCAATTTATTCCTTGCTGTCAAAGTTTTATAATCTCTGAAGCATCAGGAATATTGGAAATTGAGTTTGAGACAAAAACTGCCCTAGAGAAAAATAAAAATGGAATAATAAAGCAAAATATCTTGATAGGAAAGGATGCACTGTATTTAATTCACCATTTTCAAAAAGGTTTTGGTAAAATATTATACTTTTTCATAATTTAATTTATCTGAAGTGTATATATATATATATATATCTTAATAATTGCTGCTACTTCTGAAAAAATTAAAAGTTTTTAATAAGTAAAATAGTACTAATCTTTCTAGATATATTTTAATTTAATTATTATTTTTTGTATTAATTGTAGTTTATTGAATTTTTATCCCACCTGTAGTCCCCTCCCTCATTCCATCCCTCTATCATTTCCTCCCATGCCCCTCTCCAAGTCCACTGATAGGCAAGGACCTCCTTATTTAAAATGAAATATGTATGCTTAGGAATAAAAATTATCATATACTGTTATTTTTATAAATTCTGCTTCAAATTTCTGAAATATAAAAGCATATTAATTCTTTTAAACAAAACGTTTTTGAAAGGCTAGCTTTTGGACTCAAAGGGATGAAATTATGTAGTTCTATTATCTCATGTATAATAAGTAAGACAAAATAGCTTAAGGCCCTAAATATTAAAACCCAGAATTATAAAAATCTGGTAAGAAAAATGAGGGGATTTTTTTCACTAGATTGGATTTAGCCAATCCAATTATTCTCATCCCTCAAAATACATTGTTGAGGCTAAGTGAAGTAAATATTCATAAAAAGAATCCCCTGAAGCATATACTTTGAGGTAAGCAAGTTTGTCTTCTCGATGAATCTCTTCATTGTACGGTTCATGTTTCAAGTCGGGCATGGAAGGGGCTATAATATTCTAAAAACTATATCCTAAAATTATATAAGGCTAAACACACTGAAAAAGGAAGTATTCTGTTTAGATATATCATGATAATGCAGCTATGCTTGCATGAAGCCAGAAGATCTTTCAAAGAAATGGGTTTTCTGTACCACAGAGAGTGAAGACAGACAGGCAGATACATGGAATCCTGTCTTGCTAAAGTAAAACAAACAAACAAACAAATAAATAACAAGTGGACTAAAATCAGAATTATAACTGGCAAAATTCTGAATGTTCAAGGTAGACAAGACAGGTGAAAAGATGAGGGTGGTGGTGTGAGACAAAGGGACATACATCTTGAAGCTTTAGTTTTAGGTTATCTATTAGATTTTAGCAAAATTATTGGAGGTAAATATTTTGTTTCTGAGAGTAAAAGGAGAAAATTATTGCATTTTAGAGTGTTCTATTTCTTTAAACAAGTCTGTCTTGGGAGACGGATTTTTTGGGAGGACTAAATGTTAGAGACAAAAGTTGCTGGGTATTCATTAGATTATAACTTACTTGGGGGAAGAAAACACTAAACAAACCAGTTCACTGTATGTTGTTCATAATAAGTTTATGGATAAAAGGACATAAAAACAAAGGTGAATGAAAAATACAATCCATTTCCTATAGAATATTATTCAAGGTTCAAGGTGAAATACAGACAGTTGCACTCTATATCATGGTAGAATCTTGACAGCATTATGCTGAGTAGCATAGGCTAGGCCCAAAGGGAATCTGCTGGAGCCTGCCAGCAGAGTTGAACAGATCCTGAGCGAGGACTGAAAGAAAGTAAAAAAATAACACACTATAAACAGGATCAGTTTGAGAAGGCTGCCAGTAGAAACTGTTGCACTTTGTTAATTCCACAGTCCCTTTTCTTTAGTCAGAGCAAAGAATCTCAATACAGTGAAGAGGTTCATCGAGAAGACAAACTTGCTTACCTCAACCGTCTGTGTGATTCTCACAAAAACAAAAGGGAAGTAACTTGGCAAAATATCCTACTTATCCCTGTCTTCAGCTGAAGGCCAGGGTGAAAACATGTTTCTCTTGTAGAATTCAATAACAAAGCAGCCTGACAAACAAGCAGCTCTCCACCGGATTCTCTAATAATTCCAGTGGCATGTATATGGCAACTATCATCAGATTAGTTGACACACTCAAAATGATTCTATTTTTTTCCCAGCATCTAGATCTAGGTATAGAATAAAAGCAAAATTTCTTTCAAAACTATGGACTTTCCAGTTTGTGAGTTTACTAGTTATAAAGATCTATTTCACTACAATGGAATTCATTTAACCAAATACTTTACGGAAAGTTATGATGGTTAAAAATAAATAAATAAATGTCCCCCGATGTCTTTAATTTGTTATTAGTGAGGTACTCTTTTATATACTGTATATAAAAATAGTGATAGTATAAAAACAGATTTGCTTTATTTTTATAGGTATAACTGAACATGTTAGACTAAATTATTCATAGCTAATAAAAGCTCATTTGAACCACAGTTCAGGAAGTTGCAGAAAGCTAAGCCTAAAAGGCAGCTTCCGTTTAGATGTGGTAAATGTACATGTTTTTATAAAGCATGGCAAAAAGAAAATTCCACAGAAAGACAATGAGTAAGCTTCAATCTGTGGCACATCTACTTTTTTGACAAGGATCCTGACCTTACAAGAATGACATTAATGTATTCATGAGGACAGAACCCTCATTAATCTATAAATTCATTCATAAGAGCAGTTCCCACATTAATCTATTCATGAGGTTGGAAAGATTACTTTTATAACACATGAATGATATGATGTACATGTTCTGCACTGTTCTAGCATGCAAAGGTCAAGACGAAAGAAGAAATCTGTCAAGACTGGCTAAATAGAAGGAGCCCTGAAGTAAAACACAAGAGAGGAGGGATTTCCTTTAACGTAAGGAAATACACTTTAGGAAGAAAACTATGAAGAACCTGCAGGATTTTTGTTTATTTTGCATCACAAGAGAGAGTTGAAATAGTCATTAGATTTGGTAAGTTAAAAATCATTAGAATTTTTATTTCTAATTCATTTTATTTTTAAGAAAAATTGATACCAACATCTAACAGTCAATAGTTCCTCAGGAAGAGTAGGGCTTGTCAGCAACAACTTTATCCATGATGAAGTGTTCATTTGTGGACAGACATCCATGAGAGTTGTCTTCATGATTGCAAACTAAAGTGTCTTCTGCAATGCAACTTTCCCTGCAGCCAGGCTTTGTATGGTATAGATCATATTTTAAAATTTTACCAAATATTTTGTCTCTATTTTAATAGTCACCCTCTGAAAAATTAGAAATGTTAAGAATGACATTTCACGAAGAGGAACAAATGAAATATTATTGAAGAGGTTTTTACTGTTGATGAAATACATGAAAATTAAGGCATTTATTTATACAGGACAAATGAAGTTATATCTAGATCGATATTTGAGGTCTTTGTGGCAAGCAACTGAAGTCCTTAGTGAATGTGTAATGTGTAATACTTGTCAAGGGCAAGCATCTAAAACACATGTGAATTTACAAAGCCTTTCTCAGTTTAATGATGTTTTCTTCTGGTCTGAATATGAGTGTTTATGAAAGAATGACTAGTATATAGTGTCTTTTCTTTTTATAATAATTTTTATTTTTCTATTAATCTCAGGTTATTTACTTTGTACCCCAGCTGTAGCCCCCTCCCTCATTTGCTCCCAGTCCCACCCTCCCTCCCTCATCTCCTACCTGTCCCTTTCCATCTGACCCTAGCTTATCAGTTATCTTCAGGACTGGTTTCAATGTCCTCCTCTGTGGCCTAACAAGGCTGTGCCTCCCTCGGATATATTTTGGGGGGGGGGGGTCAAAGAGCCAGCCATTGAGTTCATGTCAGAAATAGTCGCTGTTTCGCTTACTAGGGTACCCACTTGGATACTGAGCTACCATGTGCTACATCCGAGTAGGGGTTCTAGGTTATATCCATACATGGTCCTTGGTTGGAGACACAGTCTCATAAAAGACCCCTGTGCCCAGATATATTTGGTGCTTGTGGAGCTCCTGTCATCTCTAGGTCATACTAACTCTCTCTTCTTTCATATGATTCCCTGCACTCTGCCGAAGGTTGAGCAATGAATCTCAGCACCTGCTTTAATCTACTGCTAAGTAGAGTCTTTCAGAGGCCCTCTATGATAGGCTCCTGTCCTGTTACTTGTCTTCTTCTACTTCCAATGTCCATCCCATTTGTCTTTCTAAGGATTTTCATAATGTACACAGTATACTGATTTCAGCATCCCTGTATATGTATCTATGTATCTTTATTTTATTCATTTCATTGCTGCACATAGTCATGTTTCTAGGAACTCACCATACAGAACATAGCAGGCCATGAAGTTCCACTTGCTTAAATTTGCTTTGGTTATTTTGTTTTCATTCATTTGTGACATAGCTGTACATTCAATATTCAGTGCTTGAACCACAACAAATGACCTCTGTATCTTTTGCCACAGTTAATCATCTTATAAAATTACAGTTTTACAAAACACAGTCATAGCCAAGATATTGACACTGATTTAGACAATGTCCAGAACATGTCAATTTCCAAAGCACTTTCTCTTCCTGTACTTATTTGTGCATCCATATATTGTAGTCTTCTTTTTTAATCTCTAGTGATAAATGATCTATTCTCTACTTTTTTCACTTTATTTCGGGGTTTTCAAAGAAAATATGTTTTACTTTCTTGTTTTTTTTTTTCTTAAATGTCCAGGGGTGAAATGTATGCTTTATAAAAATTGCAAAAATTAGCCTAAGGAGTCCCAATCTGAGTCTGACATCCAGCCCTTCTTCCCGAATGTTCCCTGAGCTTTAAGCATAAGTATTGCATAACAGATACATCTGTTACATCTGGAAAACTAGTGTAAATAGTCCTTTGCATTATGACTTGCTGTGGGTTTCCGTAAAAGTCACCATATATTGTCCAAAAAGGCATCTTTCATGAGGTATGAGAGCAACACTTATTTGTGTGTGTGGTGAGAAGTATTTCAAAAACATTTAGAAATTAGATTTGCTTAAAATTTGATGTAATTATGTGTGTTTCATCTGTTTTTGTTCATTGGTGTGATGTTATAATAGAATGCATTAATACTGTTTAAAGTAGTATAGAGCAAACCTCGCTGGAAATTTAGTTCTTTTTATGTATTGTAAAGTTTTATTTTCCAATAAAATAGAAAACACACCTGTTTGTAAGGACACTGATTCAAAGTGTCATGTGCATGAGTCTTTTTTCTCTGTTTTTTTTTAAATGAGATGCCATAAAAGACAGCTGACTTATTTCCTTTTAATGATACCTGAGAAATACTATACATTATTTAAAATAACATATTTTAAATATATTGCAATTATATTCCATTTTTAGACATTGATGTAAGTTTATTTTGCGTGTGTTTGCCGTATGTGTGCCTGTTCCCCTTGCAATTCAAAAGAGTGTGCCAGGCCCCCTGCAACTGTAGTTATTAGATATTTGTGACCTTCCACGTTGGTGCTGGTAACCAAACCTGAGTCAATTTTAAGGTCAACAAGTACTCTTGATCACCGAGCCATCTCTATAGCACCTGTATTTCATTTTTGTTTTCTAAGCTTTATATGTACAATCACATATAGTATTTCTTGTTATATTGTACACATCTTAATTGCATACATTCCTCTTTCAATCTTGAATTGTGTTTTCAACCTTTACTTTGGCTAGAATTTGTCAATTATATTGACTGACTACCTTAGTCAATTTTCTATGGTGGTGAAGAGACACCATGACCATGACCAAGGACACTTATAAAAGAAAGCATTTCATTAGGGCTTGCTTACGGCTTCAGAGGGCGAGTTCAGGACCATGATAGTCAGGAGCAGACAGGCATGGCAAAAGAGCAGAAATTGAGCACCTCCATCCCTATCTGCATGATGGAGGTACACAAAGGGAGCTAGAGAGAGAGAGAGAGAGAGAGAGAGAGAGAGAGAGAGAGACTCTCACTTGGGCTTTTGAAATCTCCATGTCCACCTCAAGTAACATACCTTCTCCAAACAGCTATGCCTACTAATCCTCCCCAGAGGCATCTAACTCTGAACAAAGCATTCAAATACACGAGCCAGGGGATCCATCTGCATTCAAACAACCACATGGACTCACAGAGTTATAAAATTTGTTTTCTCTGTTGATAATCCATTTATAATTTTCTTGATATATTCTTATAATTCAAATTTTTCATTCTTTATGATTTATTTAGGTGGTTTTCCCCTCCTCTTTATGTGAATTCTTTAATGTGAATTTTAATACTCTTTTGGGGCTTTTAGAGAACATTGTATGATCTTGTTTATGCTAAATGCTTGAAGGTTAGTTTAAGCCAAGTAAATAGTCTCTCTTTGTTCTTAATATTCCAAAGAAACATGAACATTTTCATATTTTGTTCTTGAGTTAACTGTGTTTCCTTTCTTAGCTTCTTTCTTTCTTTTTGTTGACTAATTTTTTTACTAACAAAAATTCAAAATTCATTTTTATATTTTACTATTATTATTATTATTATTATTATTATTATTATTATTACATTATTCACTTTCTATCTCGGTTGTAGCCTCCCCCCTGTGTTTTCTTATTGACTGAAGTGATTTTAAATTCTTTGGCCTGCCTGGCACTGTTGCTCATGACTGTAATCCTAGCACTGGAGGAGGCAGAGGCAGGCAGACTAAAGTAAAATTGACAGCAGCCTGGTATACAACTACACAAAGGAACTCTGTCTCAAAAAAAAAAAAAAAAAAAAAGAAAATCTTTATCCTTGCTGATATTAATTCTAGATTAATAACAAATTGAGAAAGCATATTAAAGTCTCCAAATGAATTTTTGGATTTTTCTGATTTTCCTTTAAATCTTACCTTTGTTTACTGTATTTTATTATCCTGTTTATTAGGAATGTACACTTAGAATCAAAGTGCATTCTTGGTAGTTCAATAGTTTTGACATTGAATCATCTAATTCACAACTTTGATTCTGTTTTTCTGTCCCTCAATCCCACTCTGAGTCATATTATCTCCTTTCTTCTGTAATATAATTTATTTTTATAGTTTATTATTTTTATTTATTTATTACAATTTAATAACTTTGTATCCCAGCTGTAGCCCCCTCCATATTTTCCCAGTCCCATCCACTCTCCCTATTCTCCCCCTAAGGCCCTTCTCTAGTCCACTGATAGGGGAGGATCTCTTCCCCTTCTATCTGACCCTAACCTATCAAGTCTCACCAGGGATGGCTGCATCATCTTCCTCTGTGTCCTGGCTTGGCTGCGTCTGCCAGGAGGAGGTGAGCAAAGAGTAGGTAAAGAGTAAGAGCTAGAAAAGATCATCCTGAGTGAAGTGACTTAGAAGCAGAAAGACATGTATGGTATAAACCCACTTATAAGTGAATAATATTCTTATAATATAGGATAAACATACTAAACCTACAGTTCTAAAGAAGCTAAACAACAAAGAGAACCCTATGGAAGAGGCTGAAACCTCACTCAGAAAAGCAAATTGTAGTATATATTAATATATTATCATAATATATTATAATCTATATATACAACTATATATACTATATTATAGTATATTATATTATAGCATATACTATATACTATAATAATATGTTAATATATTCCTGGTTCATATCATTTGATTGAGATCTTTGGTCCGTTTTTATATTACATATTTAATATCCTTTCACTTTTCCTTAGATATATACTTACATACATATTAGGTATATTTCATATAGACACTATTAATTAGTTCATATTGTTTTATATTCATCAGGGAATATCTTTTATTTAATTTGTACACCAATTAAATTAATTATACCAATACTACTCTGATATCTTATGTCTTAATCATTCAGTTTTCATTTGTGTGTTATTTTTGCTATTTCGATTTCCTTCCTTGCTTCCTTCTTTTCTTCTGTTCTTTTCGGCGAATTATAAAAAATATACTGTCTGATTTGTTAGTGTGTTCTCTTCCTAGAATTAGATTTTTCTCTAATATTTTGAATGTGTATCTGATACAAACTTTCCAGTGGTTTCTGTGGACATTAGTGTCCTTAACTTTGGAATTGTGCCATTCAGCACCAATTCAGATCCCAGAAAAATTAAAGATTTTGTGGGAAGAGACTCACAGAGATTGAGTGAAACCACATGTGGTGGTTTCAAGGGAGGGCATATATATAAGGAAATTGTGAGGATATAAATGAGAAATGAGATCATTACACAGTAATCTGTTTGAAGCTTACTACTAGCCGAGAAGTAAGAATTTCAGCACAGTTAACAAAATTTGCTGTGAATATTTAAAGCATATGTATAGCCTTTTTTTTCTACACAGATACTTTATATTAAAAATATTACTAAGCCAGGTTGAAGGCTTGTGTGCTTAAGATTTTGAGTAGGAGCCTGTTTTTTTTTCCCCAGATATTTTCTGAAACCTATAGTGAAGACCACTAAGTTTGTCTCAAGTACAGATAACCTAGTTTCCTGAATCCTTAGGTTCTAAAGTATTAGCTTGTCAGTTGTAACACTAACAGGAACACTCAAGAAATATTCTGTGATCTGTTGAAGATTTAGGCTTCACCAAACTCTTAGTGTTGTCAGTAACGTGATGGGACCCTGTCACAGAGAAGCCCACACGCTTGCCAACAGGTATGTTTCATACTGCCCCAAACAAACCTTTCATTCTTTTACCTTTGTGCTTAAAACCTAGGTTAAAACATCTTTTAGTAAACACCAGTCCTTCTATATGTCAATCTAATCTCAGTGACTACAAATAGGAAGAAAAATCTGAAAATTATGTTCTATCATGCTTCTAGGCAAAACACCTATTAGTTATAAAATTTAAAAAATGCTTTCTTATATAGCCTGTAGAAGGAAAACACAACAGCTTTTTTACAGAATATTAAAAAAAAAAGTTTCTGAATTCTCCTAGTTACCCAGCAGTTTATGTAGGAAGGAATAACAATGGCAATTAATATTCTCAAGAATTAGTCTTATCACTCTGTTCAGGTGGTCATTCTTACCTCTGAGATCTGTTGTATTGGTGTTTTCTGCTTAGAATCTCCCTACTGAATAGGAGTTGATTTTCCATCACATGTACCAAAGGTCTTGTTGCCAAATTCTTCTGGAGGTTTGTCTGAATGAGTTCTAGATTTGAGAGTAATTCACAGCAAACATTTACTTGTCTGTTTTTCTCAGATCAGCACACCACACACACTTCTACCAGTCAACAAGCTGAGAATGTCAACAAATAGAATTGGAGCCCTTTATCGGTGTTTTAGTTGTCTGACTATATCCTACCCACCTGTAAACCCCATTAATATTTCATAAATACCTCAATTTATTACTTTTGTTCTTTGGCTGTAAAGAAAATTACTTGAAATTGCTCCTACACTGGGACACGTTATTCAGGACAACCTGTAAACTTTTTTCCTCAGCCAAGGTCATTCATATTGGGTTCAGATAATATATTTTTTATTTCATTTAAGGATGAGAGCTGATTTTTTTCAACACCTGTAAACCAGGCATTCATGAGGCTGAGATGCAGGCAGAAAGATTGCCATGAGTTCAATGATATTTAGAAAGTGCCAATTAGCCAAGTCTACAGAGCAAGTTGCTGTCCCCACTAAAGTTAGATAATACATGAAGTAGTGTAATGTTTTAAAAGGCTGAGTAGAGCAGCATAGATAAAGGTTATAACTTCCTTAGACTATGCACACTCTTACTTCTCCTTGACAACCAGCTACTTAAGAACCAAAACAAAACAATAGATGATCTTAATGCTATGGACTTCTGTGAAGGTGGCCATCAGTCTCATGGAACATGTTTTTTCTTATCTTTCTGAAAGCCTTCAAATATCCTCACCATGAGTCACATTTTTTTGTATTCTTATCAGGGTAGATGTTTTCTCTTCACCTTAGCTTAATTCCTTATGACACAGTGTTTACTTTTATGTTTATCATAATATTAGCTAACCTAATTTCCTGAGGATTTTGAAAAAGGGAAAACAAGTAGGGAATTGATGGTTTGAAATTTGAAGAGGTACTCACTTACAATAAGTTCCTCTGAGTGCTGGCTCTGAAGGGTGAGTGCTTCATTTAACTGACAGTCTTGGTTTTCCAACCATCTTCCTGACACTGAAATATCCTCAGGAGGCAAAACACAAACAAACAAATTAACAAAACAAAAACAATTTAGTTTTAGTTTTCTTCTACTCACATTTCCACATTTACTATAAATTGTCCCTTTAGAGTTATCTCTGCTCCATGAAGAGAATGGGATAAGGAAACCCAGGCATACTCTTTTACTGGTGACATTTTTCTGAGCAGGATATTTAGGTCTTCTCCATGCATGATCCTTGTTTGAATTATTGGTATCTGCAGACCCCCATGGGTCCAGGCTTTATGGTTCTGTTAGTCTCCTTGTGAAGTTTTTGTCCCCTCTTTCATTTGCCTTCTGGTTTAAGAGTAAAAGTTCAAAGTGACCACAGAGAGATTTCTAATAAGTGTCAATAAAATTCTTGACAGCCTCGATACCATGGTAGGTAGAGTCTTGAAGGAAATACAGAGACTCAAAGCCAAACTTTGGGCAGAGTGCAGGATATCTTATGAAAAAGGGGGGAGACAGAAAGACCTGAAGTGGACAGAAGCTTCAAAAGGAGAGCAACAGAACCAAAAACCTGGGCCTAGGGGTCTTTTCTGAGACTCATACTCTAACAAAGGTCCATGTGTGGAGATAACCTAAAACCCCTGCACAGATCTATCACATGACAGCTCAGTTTCCAAGTGGGTTCCCTAGTAATGGAAACAGGGACGGTCTGTGACATGTACTCAGTGGCTGGCTCTTTGATAACCTCACACAGATGGGGGAACAGCCTTACCAGACCACAGAGGAAGACAATGCAGCCAGTCCTGATGAGACCCTAGTCGATCAGCCAGTCTTGATAGATTAGGGTCAGATGGAAAGGGAGGATGACCTCCCTTATCAGTGTACTTGGAGAGGGGAATGGAGGAGATGAGGGAGGAAGGGTAGGATTGGGAGGGGTCAAGGGAAGAGGCTACAGCTGGGAAGAAAAAAGGTAAATATACTGTAATTAATAAAGAAGTAAAAAAATTATTCTCAGTCTCCGGGTCGCTGTGCCTACACTATTGTCCTGCTCTTCAGACACAGTGTCCTCCTGGGGCAGCCATCTTGGATCACCTTGCACAAAGCTAAAGTCCAAGTGGATCAAAGACCTCAACATAAAACCAGACACACTCA
>JAQQSO010004282.1:0-12910 GCA_028658305.1 Pachyuromys duprasi | reverse complement strand
GACTTGGAGTGGGCGGGGAGGAGATGAGGGAGGGTTGGGGAGGGTGGGAGGGAGTGGGCTGGCTGGGCATGGGATGCAAAGTACCTAACCTGTGATTGATAACAAAAAATAAAAAAATTAAAAAAAAAAAAGAAAACAAAAGAAAACAAAAGTGAGGAGATTTTTGCACAATAATTTTTCCATTGAAAATCTTAATTTTGGCTTAGAGGCCTTGAAATGCTGCATTTGGACTCAAAATATATTAGTGTTTATTGGGTAACATAATATATAATCTGGAAGAGTGAAAGGTATTCCCCTGACCATTCAGATGGTGCTTCTAGTTCACAGTGATAGTCAGAGTTTATGTGGGTAGTAGTTTTTGTTGACTGTATGTTTATTAGTTTCTAATCTTGCTTTAAACTTGACAGTGTGTTCTATGGTTCCCCCTAACACTAGGCTTTTACTTTAAATACGTTTAGGACATTACACCTGTACTTCAAGATAGAATAAAAATAAATTTGTAAAAGAAAAAAATCTGTTTTATGCTTCTAATTTCAGTCCCTTACTTCCACTTAGGATCTGATAACCCTGGTAGCAGTCACTAAGAATGTTGGTCCTTAAATTGTAGCTTTCAGTATCCCCACAGAGCAAAGCCTTGGAAAGAACTCTACTTCTGTGCTCTTTTTCTCTTGGTTCCATCTTCCTCTATGTGGAGAAAGCCACATTATGTGAGAATTTCATATAGATGTATAACACATTTTGATCAAATTTACCCTTTATTCTCTTTCTCTAATTCATACCCTATCTCTACATCATTTTCCTTTTTGTAGTTTATAAGGTATTAATGTAAATTTGGAGGAACCATAAATAGCACTTATGACCTTGGTATATCATAGTGGTCTTGTCACTGTTATTTACATTTATGTTGTTTTCCATCTCCCTCCCATAGTCTGGCTACACAATGCATTTCTGAATGTTTAGCCATGGAAACAACATACTGTCCTTAAAAGTCCATTCAGGGTCAAGATTCTGGTCCATAACCCCTCCTCTACAGAAAATTAAAGAATTTAAAAAGAATTTGTAATATACCAAACCCAACTGTGGTGGCTCCAGTAAGGGTGACCGCAGACAGCAGCAGCTTGTCAGTTGTCACTTTTTCTTGACGTTGAGCATAGAACTTTTTAGCTTTTGCTCAAGTTTTCATTTGTGCTTACCAGTCTTCTCTTGGAGGATTCCAACTTGCCTTGCTGTTCTTTCAGCTCCTCCATGATTTCTGCACCAACCTGGTCAATTTCTTCACCAGTCCTTTTCTTCCTAGTTTCATGTGCCCTTTTGCAAATCCACTGGGTTGTATGTACATGGGTATAGGGCTACTTGTTAGGGCACGGTAGCTTCTTAGCTGCTGCATCCCTGAAGAAAACTGAGTGCTCCTTCCCCTGCTAATTGCCAATAGCTCCCTAGCTAGAGGCAGGATTTTGTGAACACCTCCCCCACCCATGCTGGCAGTTTGATTGTCTTGATCTTGTGCATATGCCCACAGTTGCTGTAAGTCCATGTCTGAAAGGCACAGTTATTCAGTCCTCCACAGCCTATGGCTCTTATGAAGATGGCTTTTCACTCCATCTTCTTTGATGATCCGTGAGCCATATGGGGAGGAGGTGTGATACAGATGTTCATTTTAGAGCCAAGCACTCCATAGCCTCTTAGTCTTTGAACATCAACTAGTTGGGAAGATTTGAAAAAGTAGCCTCATTTCTGGACTGGACTGGGGAACCTTGTGAGTACTGAGAAGGTAGAAAGTGGTCTAGAGGTGGAAAGAGTCTGAGTGTTTTCTGGCAAAGAGGATGGACATCAGAAGAAGAAGAAGAAGAAGAAGAAGAAGAAGAAGAAGAAGAAGAAGAAGAAGAAGAAGAAGAAAACAGGAAACAAGTTAGGAGCCTGCCACAGAGGGCTGCTGAAAGGCCCTGCCCTGCAGACTATCAAAGCAGATGCTGAGATTTATTGCCAACCTTTGGGCAGAGTGCAGGGAATCTTATGAAAAAAGTGGGAAATAGTAAGATCTGGAGATGACAGGAGAGCAACAGAACTAAAAAATCTGAGCACAGGGTCTTTCCTGAGACTCATATTCCAACCAAGTACCATGTATGAAGATAACCTAGAATCCCTGCACAGATGTAGCCCATGGCAGTTCAGTGTCCAAGTGGGTTCCATAGTAATGGGGACAGGGACTGTCTCTGACATGAATTGATTAGTCTGCTCTTTGATCACCTCACCCTGATGGGGGAGCAGCCTTACCAGGCCACAGAGGAAGACAGTGCAGCCAGTCCTGATGAAAGCTGATAGACTAGGATCAGAAGGAAAGAGAGGAAGACCTCCCCTATCAGTGGACTTGGGGAGGGGCATGCATGGAGAAGGGGAAGGGAAGGTGGGATAGGGAGGGGAGGAGGGAGATGTTTATGGGAGGATACAAAGTGAATAAAGTGTAATTAATAAAAATTAAAAAAACCCACCTAACAAAGATCACCCCTAGAACAGAGAGCAGTGTCTTCATATCAATTATGCATTAAGCTTACAGTTTCCCAGATTGTTTAGGAGGTGTTCTACATAGTTGGTTAAGATCTGATTCTGACATGTTTTTCTTTCTTTATTAGTAGTCTTAGTTAGGGAGTTTGTAATGATAAACTTAAAACAATTCCACTAAAATCAGGAACAAGGCATGGCTGCCTACTCACTCTCTCCATATCTAAACAATATAGCACTTAAAGTTTTAGCTAATGCAATAAGACAACTAACGGAGACCATAGGGATGCAAATTGGAAAAGAAGTCAAAATATTGCTATTTGCAAATAATATAATAGTATACATAAGTGACCCTCCCCAAATTCTACCAGAGAACTCCTACAGCTGATAAACACCTTCAGCAAAGTGGTTGGATACAAAATTAAATCAATAAAATCAGTAACACTCTTTTATATAAATGATAAGCAGTATGAAGAAGTTAAGGAAATAACACACTTCACAATAACCACAAATAACATAAAATATCCTCGTGTAACTCTAACTACGCAAGTGAAAGACCTTTATGACAAGAACTTTATTATTTGATGAAAGAAATTGAAAATCGAAAGTTTTCCCATGCTCATAGATCTGTAGGATTAACATATTGAAAATGTCCATCTTACCAAAAGCAATCTACAGATTAAATGCAATTCCTTTTGTAATTTCAACACAATTCTTTACAATTCTTGAAAAAAAAAACAATTCTCAACTTCATATGGAAACACACACATAAAAAAAAAAAACCAGAATAGCTGAAACAGCTCTGTACAATAAAAGAGCTTCTGGAGGCATCATTATCCCTGATCTCAAGCTGTACTACAGATTAATAGTAATAAAACCATATGGTATTGGTGTGAAAACAGACAGGTTAATCAGTGGAATCAAATTGAAGACCCAGAAGTAAACCCACACACATAGGAACACTTGATTTTTGACAAAAAAGCCAAAACTATACAATGCAACAAAGAAAACATCTTCAACAAATGGTGCTGGCCTAACTGGATGTCTTTTTGTAGAGGAATGGAAATAGAGCCATATCTATCACCCTGCACAAAACTCAAATCCAAGTGGATCAAAGACCTCAACATAAAACTGGATACATTAAATCTGATAGAAGAAAAAGTAGGGAAGAGCCTTGAACATATTGGCACAGGAGACAATTTCCTCAACAGAACACTAACAGCTCAGGCACTAAGACCAACAATTAATAAATGGGGCCTTATGAAACTGAAAAGCTTTTGTAAGGCAAAGGACTCTGTCAACGGAACAAAACTACAGCCTACAGACTGTGAAAAGATCATCGCCGATCCTACATCCAACAGAGGGCTAATATAAAAAATATAGAAAGCACTCAAGAAATTAGACAACAACAAACCAAACAACCCAATTTAAAAATGGGGTACAGAGCTAAACAGAGAATTTTTGACAGAGGAATCTTTAACGGCCTAGAAGCACTTAAAGAAATGTTCAACATCCTTAGTCGTCAGGAAAATGCAAATCAAAATGACTCTGAGATTCCGTCTTACACTCCTCAGAGAGTCTAAGATCAAAAACTCAAGCAACAGCTCATGTTGCAGAGCATGTGGAGCAAGGGAAACCCCCCTCCACTGCTGGTAGGGGTGCAAACTTGTACAATCACATTAGAAATCAATTTTGCAGTTTCTCAGAAAACTGGAAATAGTTCTACCTCAATATTTCTACCCAGTTATACTACTCCTGTGCATACATCTAAAAGATGCTCCACCATACCACTTGCTCAATCATGTGCATAGCAACTTTGTTTGTAATAGCCAGAAACTGGAAACAACCTAGATGTCCCTCAACTGAAGAATGGATAAAGAAAATATGGTGCATTTACATGGTGGAATATTATTCAGCTATTAAAAACAATGACATCATAAAATCTGCACACAAATGGATGGAAGTAGAAAAGATCATCCCAAGTGAGGTAACCCAGACCTGGAAAGACAAACATGGTACCTACATAAGTGGATATTAGCCATAAAGTACACGATAACCGTGCTACAGTCCGCAGACCCAATTAGGGTCTGAGTAACAAGAAGGGCCCACCATCACACTGAGCTGGTGAAATCAAATGGACATCTAGGGTGGATGGAGGGAGGGACCTGGGTGAGAGACATGGTGGGGAGGACAGCAGAAGGGATCACATGCGGGGAGGATGGCGGGAGAGAGAACTGGGAGAGAGAACAGGAATCAGTGAGGAGGGGAAATATCTGGGACAAGCTAGAAATCTAGGACAACAGAAAATCTCCGGAATCTATGAGGGTGACCCTAGTTAAGAGTCCTAGCAACAGGGAATATGGAACCTGAGATGGCTACCTTCTGGAACCACGCAAGACTTGCAATTGGGATTGGGATTGGGACACCAATCCAGCCACAAAACCTTTAACCCACATTTTTTCATCTAAGACGTGCATTTTTGCCTTCAAAGTGTACAGGGATAAGGAGGGAGCAGAAAGTGAAGGAATGGGTAACCAATGAGTGCCCTAACTTGAGGCCTATCCATAAGAGAGAGCTCACCTCTGACACTATTAATATTATTCTGTTGTATTTGCAGACAGCAGGCTAGAATAACTGTCATTTGGAGTGGCTTCACCTAGCAGTTGATGAAAAGAGATGCAGAGACCCACAGCCAAACAGTAGGCAGAGAATCTTGTGGAAGAGGGGGAGGAAGAACTGAAAGAGCCAGGAAGGTCAAGGACACCACAAGAAGACCTTCATAACCAACTAACCTAGGCCCATAGGGGTTCACAGAGACTGAACCACCAACCAGAGAGCATGCATGGGACTGACTTAGCCTTGCTCCCCACATAGGTAACAGAGGTACAGCTTGTGTACCTCATGTGAGACCTCTAACAGCCAGAGCAGGGGCTGTTTGACTCTGTTGTCTGCCTTTGGATCCACTTCCCCTAGCTGGGCTGCCTCGTCTAGTCTCAATAGAGGAAGAAGATCCCAGTCCTACTACAGCTTCATATGCCAAAAGCAGGTTGGTATACACGAGAGGCTTTTCTTCTCTGAGGAGAAAGGGAGGGGGACATAGGTGGAGGTGAGGTAAAAGGGAGGGGCTGGGAGGAGGGAAGAAAGGGGAAGCTCTGATTGAGATGTAAAGTAAATAAATAAAACAATTAATGAAAAATAAAATTGTGGCTCAGATCACCAATCACTAACAAAGAAAACGAACACATCTTAGTAAAAAAGAAACCATTTGACTAGTATTCCATAGCTGTCAGAACAGTTTTACAATCATTCCTTTATCTTTATTTTGGCCACTTAAAGCGGAGGCTCACCGAGTTCTCATTACAGACTGTAATCCATGGTGCTTTCCCTGCATATGTCATCATTTCTTCCTAGCCATTCTTTCAGGGATTTGTCTCGAAAATCCTCCTCTTTTGTATCAAGCCAGAATCACTGAAAAATCACAATAAATATACAACTCCCTCTTTTTTGTGTGTGTGCCCACAGAGAATTCTCTTATACAGCCATGGTGGTTGGCTCAGTAGTCCCTGAAAGGTTACCTCCCATCCTCAGTCTGGAGTTTGAAGTCCCCACCCAGGCAACGGGAAGATGACAAGCAGGCATGAGTCCCATGCATAAGTTGCAACCCTCTAAGAACAAACTGAGCCATTCTCTCTCTGTGAGTGTGCATGTTGCATGTGTTGATGTATGTGCTAGTGCACATATATGGAGAGCAGAGATCAATTTTGGATGTTACTCCTTAGGAGCTGTCCATCTTGTTTCTTGAAACAGGCTCTCTTTTTTGGACCAGAGCTTCCTCAGTTACCCTAGGCTGTCTGGTTACTGAGCCAGTGATCTGGGATGACAAGCTCATATAACTACACCCGGCTTTTTATGCGGTGCTAGGGATCAAACTCAGGTCCCACACAAACTCAAGTTTGTGTGGCTGGAAGCAGGCATTTTGCCACACTGAGCTGTCTCCACAACCCTCTTATTGCTTCTGACTTTGGAGATGAAGATGTGCATACATCAAGTCCTTTCTCACGGAGCTGAACACACATCCAGGAGTTGTGTGTGTGTCTGAGAGTCCTCCGGTTAAAGGAGTATGAATCCAGCTGCTATCTCATACTAGGGAGCTGAGTCTGAAGATCAGCAGCTGATACATGTGGTGGAATGGCAATGCATTCCTTTTGCCTTTCCACCTCTACTGAGGGTCTCCTCTGCAGCCCGTAAGAGGAAACAGAAAGTCAAAGAATTTTTAGAAATGTCATTTAGCTAAACCAAGAGGGACATATTTGAAAGGTGTTGCACCCATTTTAAGATTCGAGAAAGGTAGGAAGTAGTTTATGATCTGGGCTGGAGAGAGTACAGTGACCCGAAGTAGGAGAGTTTGGGTTGACTTGCACCAGTCAGGGAGACCATAGGATACTCTGGACCTTTGAGACTACCCTAAACGTCCTTTACTGTAGTAGGTGCTTCCCTCTGCAAGATGTATCCTGCTGGCTGCTTGGTTCACAGGTAGCTGAACTTTGTGAGAAATGGGAAAATATGCTTTAAAATGGAATAATGGCAGGGAAGTATGGAGTACTAGCTTATTTATGCTTCAGGGACATCCAGGGACAATTTGTGTCTCTGTGGTAGTGTTGTGCTATGGCTTCAGATCTTTAGGGGATTGTTCAGCATTGCATAGGGCAACAGCTGTACTCTTGGGTGTCCTGGTTGCAGACAACTAATTTTCACATACGTCATGCACAGTCCTGTAGACTGTGCTGGTCAGAATTTGGGCTTCATCCAGGTGGGTACTTTTCATGTCAAGAGTCTTTGACTCTTCACTACTGAAAATATCTTCCTTAGCAAACTCAGGCTATGCTAAAGATATGCCTGGGCAAACTTGATTCCTATTAACTTGGAACTTGGGCTATCCACCATTTGGGAATCTGTCACTATGTATATCTCAGGGTTCAGAGAAGAAAATGGCATGTACAGCTCTGGGAAGGATGTAGGACAGAAAAGAGCTACTCAGTAGCCTTAGTCATGATGTGTGACTTGGTGCCATCTTTGAAGCCAAGACAGTGAATAAAACACTCGTCCATCAAGCACGAGACAATCCCAGAGGACAGGCACAGGGAAGGTTGGATCAGCAGGGTCTGCTACACAGTCAGGTGGCTAGCTCTAGGTACTGAGAGCCCCCAGGGCAAACGGCAGCTCTGAGCCCCGGGACCAAGATGACAGGGCCTGCTAAAAGCCAGGCACGCCAGCTCTGACATCAATGTGTTCTCCAGGAGCATGGTGCCATTCATATTCTTTGTTCTTTGATCACTGCTTAATGGAAGAGAAAGCTCAGTGCTTTTGCAGTCTTCACTGAGAACTGGAGCTCTGACACGCAAGCCTGAAAGGCCAGGAGCCCAGATAGCTCTGCAAAGAACCCAGCTTGCATTGCCAGCAGACTTTCCTCATTGGCCTAGGGCAGTGGATAGTTTTCTAGCCTTTTTATATTAATAAACCCTGATAACTTTATCTAACATCTCACAGGGGAAAAGTGGGGGTGCTTAAGGAGTTTGGATACCTGCTTGGTTCAGCCCGTGACAAATAGGCTGAATCTTCTTATATAAGGGAACCCAAGCTTTAGACTCAGCTGGGGCTCTTGGAGGCAAAGCTTTTATCCTGAGAAAGAAAAGGCCAGTTTCTTCTTCTCTGAGGATTTAGTAAGTTAATCTATACAGTATCACCAAAGTAATGAAGTTAGAGCCTCCAGGCACCCGGAAATCCCACAGAAAACCGGCGGGGATGTTTGAGAGGATGGCTCTCTTTTTGTGTGTGTGTGGGGCGGGGGCATGTTCTTCCTATTTGTGACAGCTGGCTTTGGAGTATGGCAGGGAAGACAGATGATGCAGCCTGAGGACTGCATAGTTTCTGGCCTTTTAGACAATCTCTTCACTGCTCATGATCGAGCCTATCTCTACACTCTCTCGAAGATAGTCTAATCTCTCAAGACCAATCCAGACAGACTCTGTAAAGTGTGTGTTTGCGCATATGTGAGTGCGTGTGCACATGTGTTTGTGTGTGTGTGCTATGATGGTCATTTCATTCTCATTTCATTTCTTTTGCAGAAATGCTTAAAATTTGGCTCATGACCAGGCATGGTGGCACACACCTGTAATCCCAGCACTCAGGGAGGCAGAGGCAGGCAGATCTCTGTGAGTTTGAGGCCAGCCTGGTCTACAAAGCAAGTCTATGACAGCCATGGCTACACAGAGAAATCCTGTCTCAAAAAACCAAGAACCAACCAACCACCATGGCTCATGGCATGGGATACTTAAGACCTACAGAACCGTGAGCCAGAGAGAAACCGAGTAAAGGAATGTTCTCAGTGAGACATGGATGTACACTGACCTTCTCACACTGGGGAGTCTAACAGGAAGGTGCTTTCAGAGTGCATCATGTAAACCCACCAGGGCACAAGGTGGAGGAGTCCATGACTACCAGGCACGTGTTCCCCTCCTGTTCTCTGGATAGGTGGCAATGTGGCCTTACTTCCACCTTCCTCTGGAATCCAGACATTATCAGATCTTCCTGATGACTGGCCTTGGTCTTCATTTCTGGATGTGCTACTCCCAACTCCACCCTGATGACTCCAAACCCTATTCTTGAAGTTGATAAGATAGGAGAGTAACACCTTCTTTTGAAAGCCCTCCCTCCTCCCCTTCTCTCTGTCCTTCCTTGCTCCCTCCCTACTCTAATTCCTCTTTTTTCCTTTCTCCCTTCTTTCATCCTCTATGGAAACCAAGAACCGGGGCAACTACAGGGCCACAAAGTCAAGTGATAACAGAGTTTGTGTTTTGAGGCACTCATAATGTTCTAGAGTTGACACTAACTTATATTCAGCTTAAAGCTTGTTTTGTGCATCCAATCCCATGATCCCCTACCTGTTCTGCATATTTAAATGGTATTAACAACAAACTCACTCCATTGCCACAAATGGAGACTCAGTTTTTTGCTGGCCTTGGCTCCCAGCATCTGTCTGAATGATGCGCTTTGGGGTCCAGGTCAGGCTGACTGCTTCCGGTCCCAGTAGTGAGTTCTGAGTTCCAAGAGGTCTCAAAGTATACTGCCCAGTGCCTGGCACAGAGTAGGTCTCAGTGAATGTCAGCAATTATTATTACTGTGGGTAGAGCAGCTTGGGAAATATTCCTCAGTGCATTTGAAATGTGTTGACAGATGGGCAAAGACAGGAGGTGAAATTCAAGCCTGTTGACTTGTTAGTAGAATAGTTCCTCAATTAGATAACAGCAGAAACTCCTAGTGCTGTTTTGTTGTTTCAAATTGGCATTCTCTGTGTGTGCATGTATGTGTGAGAGAGTGTGGAGGCCAGAAACAACCTTAGATGACAAACATCCCCTCCCCCTTTTTTTCTGATAAGATGTTTTATTGGCCTTTTGCTCATCCAATTAGTTTAGGCTGGCTGATGAGCCATGAATCCACCTGGAACTCTTTCTGCAAAGCAGGGATTACAAGTGAGTGCCACCATGACTGACCTTCTTATGTGGGCTCTGGAGATTGAATTCAAGTCCTTGTGAATTCGAGACCAGCAGTTTTCCCGCTGAACCAGCTCTGGCCTGTTGGCATTCTTCCGAAAGGTTGATTTCTCTGGAGAATGAGCAGAATGATGAAATCAGATGTAGGTAGCCTCAAGGTGGACTTGCTAAGTTGACCATGAAACACCGTGTTATAAGATACTATGACACTTAGATGACAATATGTGGCTTGCATTGTCACAGGATTAGCAGTGACAGTGGGCAGAGTAACGTATACATAAAGTAAACCTATTTAATTAGTTAAGTAATTAATTAGTTTTACAGACTCTTAGTCTTCTAGAGCTGCCAATAGCAGCAAATATAGTATTACTGATGTGTGACATCCAAACAGAAAGCTATAGTCTCAGTATTCCAGAGGTTGGTAGCCCCAAACTGGTGATGTCAGACTTGGTTCCTCTGAGACTTATAGACGCTCATTTTCCTCACTAGGTATTTATGTCATCTTTCTTTTTCTGCCCAAATTTGTCATTATTTTTAGGCTATCAGCCATTATGGTTTAGGTTCATCCTAATGATCAATGTAAAGTTGGTTATCCCTACAAGAAATTTGTCCAAATGAAGCCACATTTGAAACTTTACTGTTTTGAGTTTTGAAACAAATCAGAAGCAAGTAGTGTCCCACACTCTGTAGAGAAGTGACCCAGGATCCAGAGAACCTTCCTATGGCCTGAGGTACTGGGAAGAGTTACAACTGCTCTTGGAAGCCACTGGGCTCCATCCATATGTAGACATGGTAGGTAGCCCCAATGGATAAACAAGGTATTTGGGTCAGTACTTGTTCTTGTCTGGCACATGAGCTTGGCACCCAGGTATTGTCTCAATGGGAAGTGGTTTTTTGGTTGAAATGGGGCATCTCCTCCTCTTCCTAGGTACCCTTTCTTCTTGTACTGATGGTTGACTTTCCAACCAGAATCCATCGACAACCACAACAACTATAGCCAACACCACAATGACTTAAAACTGCAAACACTGTGATTTTATGAGCTGCTCATGCCAATGTCGTTTTCATCTTTTTGACAATTCTGTGGGTATAGGTAGATCCACAACTCCTTATGAAAGCCCCTAGGCCAGACATAGTTCAGAATCTAGAGCTCTGAAGACTTGGGAGGTGTAATAACAATATGTGTCCCACTCATTGCATAGCATTCCTGTAGGGCCTGAGGCAGTTTTGAGGTCCTAGAGCAGACAGTGAAAATAAGTCTTGTGACACTGATAAAGGTAAATAGCAACCTGTTTATTTAGGGCGGATTTTGCTATTCCTGAATTAAAACAAAAAAGAACAGGCATGTTTTGGGGCTTTTTGAATTCTAGATGGGATGGTGGATCCCATGTCAGCTCTCGGGTAAAGTCACACAGCTGTCTGGAGAGGTGAGCTGGGTTGGATGAACTCAGAGTCAGGCCAGGCCTAAGGACACCTCATGGAAACCCAAAGCCTTGGTTCAGCATCTGTCTGTCAACAGAGGTAGCTGAAGGTACGATGCTGTGGGGGAAGATTTGGACATCATTCTAGGGTAGTGTAGCATACTCGTCAGAGATCAGGTGTATTGTCCAGCCTCCTGAAGCTAGTTGACCATTTGACTTGAAAAAAACCAGTTCCCTGAATTCTGAAAACCACCAAGTTAAGGGAGATGGCATAAATAAATGAAAGGATTGGTGGGATTTTTTTGGGGGTGTGTGTGGATATTCAGGAAATGGAATATACAATTACAAACATAAAATGAGGTGCAAAGTGAATTTCTCGTTAGAATGTAGCCTCACAACAGATTACAAACTTTAAAAAAGCTGCCAAGCACATGAAAGAAGGTATATGGAGACCCTTCACATGTTCTGTTCAATTTTTCCATAAACCTAAACCACTCAAAAATCCATTAATTAAAAAAAAGAAACTGCTAAATAGTTCAGACACTACATAGACCAGAAAACATTTTTGTTAATTAACAACCTGTACCCTTGTTTTTCATCTTTTTTTTTTTTTGGCTGTAAATTCTTTTTTTTTTTTTTACAAGATAATGATTTTGTGTGTGTGTGTGGTTTTTTTTTTTCTTTTTTGGGAGACACTAGAAAACCACCTACAAAGATGATACAGTCTCTCCCTTTATCATGATT
Source organism: Pachyuromys duprasi (assembly GCA_028658305.1). NCBI lineage: Eukaryota > Metazoa > Chordata > Mammalia > Rodentia > Muridae > Pachyuromys > Pachyuromys duprasi. Next base: position 696 of record JAQQSO010004282.1, on the reverse strand, counting down.
GATCAAACTGGTTTCTTATTAGGAAGAGTTTAGAAAAATTCCTCTTAGCATGTTGTTATCATTGGTGATATCAGGTAAAATTTTGGAATCCTTAACAAGTTGGAGACACCTCTGCCAGGTTTTTTTTTTTTTTTACTTTTTAAAAAATTTATTTATTTTTGTATCAATCACAGGTTAGGTACTTTGCATCCCAAGCATAGCCCCCTCCCTCATTCCCTCCCACCCTCCTCCTCCCTCCCTCATCTCCTCCCCGTCCCCTCCAAGTCCACCAACGGGGGAGGGCCTCCTTCCCTTCCATCCAACCCCAGCTCATCCTGTCTCCTCAGGGCTGGCTGCAATGTCCTCCCCTGGGATCTAGCCAGTCTGTCACTCCCTGGCCTGTATGGGGGAGGGTCAAAGAGTCAGCCATCAAGTTCATGACTGAAACAGCCCCTGTTTCCCTCACTAGGGTCTTCAGTCTGACACTGAGCTAGCATGAGCCCCATCTGAGCAGGGGTTCCAGGCCACATCCACACGTGGTCCTTGGTTGTAGAAACCGTCTCATACAAGACCCCTGTGCCCTGCTCAGTTTGGTCTTTGTGGAGCTCTTGTTCTCCCCAAGTCTCAACAACCTCCTCCATTTCTATCATCACTTCTCGCCCTCTGCCAAAGGCTTGATCGCGAGTCTTAATATCTGCTCTGATACATCTTTACGTT
>JAQQSO010004281.1:0-12911 GCA_028658305.1 Pachyuromys duprasi | reverse complement strand
AGCACCAATGTAATCGCTGGGTATGGCAGTGCATGCCTGTAACCCCAAAGAGCCAGGTGGAACCTTGAAAGACAATGGCCCATCAATCTAGCTAAAACAGCAAGCTCCAAATTCAGTAAGAACCCTTGTCAGAAAACAAGATATAAAGTCGCAAGGGAAGATACCTGAAGTTGACCTCTCTGCTCCAGAAGTGAAAACAGTCAAGCATATCACACACATAGAGAGGAAGGGTATTGTTGGAGCCTAGTGGGACATCTTCTAGCAACTGAAGTTGCGCCATTTCTGGGAGTTAGAGAACTAGAGAAATGGCACAACTTCAGTTGCTAGAAGATGTCACGACACAGAATGACAATTTACCCCATCACATTCTGTGTCATGACGTATTCCTTCATCACAAGGCTGAAACCTAGAGACAAAAAAAAGAAAGAAAGAAACACAAATAAAAAAATAAACTTTCTCCTTAGGAACTGATTTGTCTCAGCTGTTTTGCTATAGTAATGGAAAGCTGACTGCCAGAGACTTTAAGCAACCATCTCCTTTCATATACCCACCAGCTAGTTAAACATCTCCAATAAATTATATTACTTAATTCTAATATAATGTTAAAAGCCAGGTGGTATCTTATTTGTTTTAAAACTAGGGAAACTAAGGCTTAGGGTATTAGATAATTTACTTAATAAACACAGACAATAAGAGAGCCCAGTTTGTATGCTTTTAAAGAGTCTCTCTTATCTATTTAAAAGACATTTCTTTAATAGCAATAATAACAAAATATATCAACGGACAAAGACAACATCAGAAAGCCTATGCCATGGTTTCATCAAAACTACCATATCTATAGCTGCCTAGGCAAGACTTGGCCAATGGCTGCCATAACCTTATTCATGAACTGACAATGGCATGTGGTAGCAGGCAGGAATGCTGCCAGCCATGAGTCACTCTCATCCCAAACGTTATTGCCCTAAACATGTGTTTCACATGTAAAGTCTAGAGAAATGTTGTCCTTCACAACTACAGTATAAAAATAATGTGCAGACCATAAATCCAATAGAAAGTTTCTGATAGTCATTTTCTGAAAATTAAACAGGTTGAAATGAAATGAAATTAAATGACATATTTTATTTTACAAATATTTCTAACATATTGCACTTTAAAATTATGATTGATATTATTTTCTTCGTTGTTTTTTAAACTGTCTCTGGATGTTGGTGAGTATTTTATGCTTGGAACCCACCTCAATCCAGATGAGCTTTTCTTCAAGGGCTTCTTAGCCTCATGTGGCCCATGGCCACCATACTGGACCATACAGCAGTGGCTCCTTGTGGCAGACTCCCAGTTCTCGGCATCTTCCCTGGGGTTTACCACCCAGGATTCATAAAACAGCAAGCAAAGAGACAAACATCACTATAAAGAGATTGGTAAAAGTATCCCCAGAAAATGTGCTTCTTGCAGCTATAAAATAAAATACATCTCCCTTAATCAAAAGGAAAGTGAAAAATTGGATTTTTCTGACTTCTTTTTGACACATAAAAAGAAGGGAGGTGGGAACGAGAATGTGTTTGTCAATCAACCAGGACTAATGCAAGTATTGATTTAAAAGTGAAATTGAAGGTATATTTAAAACTAACAAAATTTCTACCTATAATAGAACTGTGTGCTCTTTTTACATTACAATATGGCTATACTATTTAACTAAATAATGAACATATTTTCTCTCACAATAATATCCATCATATGTGCCATTTTCCAGATATCTTATTTGAAAAATGAAACACGAGTGTAACATCAGCATTAGTCAGTTTTCTTTCACTGTTTAAAAAAACCACTTGAGATGATAAACTTGTAAGGGAAAAGGTTTATTTTATCTAATATTTTTTGAGGCTTCCGTACATTGTCAGCTGGCCTGTTGAGTTGGTGTCTGTGTCTGATTCAACACCACACTGTGGTGGTTACATGTGATGGAAGAAGAAGCTCATTTCTTTGCAGGAAGCAAAGATAAAGAAGAAAGTTCCAATGGCCCTGTGTCCTAATTCCCTCCTAGGGTACCACTTTGTAATAAATACACCATCTCCACAATAGCAACACAGGCTGGCAGCCATGCCATTAACACCTAGGACATTTTTCCAAACCACAGCAGATGGTCTCAGCAGATGTGGGTACCAACAATATTTTCCCCACAGGAAAAAGCACTCCTGGTGGGCACTGAAGAAACATGTACAAATGAACATAATGGACACCAAGTACAATGCTATTTGTACAAATTCTCACTGAACTAATGCTGATGTTAGAATATGTCCACACAGGGTGTGTGTTTGAGATGGTGGGATTATTAAAAAGTGATAGATACTATCATCCCTGATGTGGGAGACTGCCAAGAATTTGAGTTCATCTTCCTTCCCTCTTGCCTCTCCCCAATACACTGTATTCCATAACTAGTAAAACAGCAAAAAAAGTCTTTCAGCAGACGTCTTTCAACACTGCATTTTGCAGTCTCTGGAAGATTAAGAAATAAACCTCTGTTTGTTGAAAGCTAAGCCATTGCTAAGATTTTATTATAGCTTCGCAAAATAGAGTGAGGCATGCAATGCCTATGATTATTTTAACATACCATCTTATAAGTAGACTCAGCTCTTGTTTGAAATTTTACTTAATTACCTTTTTCTAAAAGTAAACTAGGGAAATAAATAAATATCCCTGAACTACAAGAACTTTCTACAACAAAAGTTTTATCATTACCTTGCTAGAAAAGAAAAATATTTCTTTTTTTTTTCTTTTTTTGGGAAAGTATTTCTAATGTGAGATATAATGAGCAATATGTAGCTTTGATGTCAGTAGCATAGGGACTGGACTCATGAAAATCAGAAATAAGTTATCCAATAATTTTAATGTAGATCATTTGAAAACTTCTATCAGATTATACAGATGCTAAATGTTATATTGAATTCAGGTATCTCATTCTAAAATATTTCTTCTGCTTAGCTTAGCCTCCTTTAAAAAAAATAAAAATAGTTTCAATTATCTTAAACCATGCTGTGGCATTACATGCTTTATTTCAGGGTAGAAAGCTAATCTATCATGAAGTTATTCAATGTAATATAAATTAGGGCTGGCATTCATGTTTATTCCATTTTAAATATATGTACACGTATTAGTGTAACTAATTATTCAAGCATCCCAGGAGGTCATCTAATGGGATTGTGTGGAGATGAGGTGTCATGAACTGGAACACAGGACACATTGCACAAGCTTACAATTATAAGCATAAAGTTCCATGAAATGAAACATGAATAAATTTGAACTGCCAGAGAAATTAGGTCAATAGCAGTCTTTAACTGTCATCTCCTGAGATTTGCATTTTGAAATAGAGTAGAAATGCAGGGCTCTGCTTGCATGAGAATAATCGCATTATGTCTTCACTACACTATAGCCACTGGGATGAACTCAGGGTTCATTTTATGAAAGACTCATATTGGCCTCCCTGCAGCTAAGGCCCACTTCAAGAGATGTTACAATGACTGGTTAATACATTAAAAAAATTTTAAAGGGCAGTTTGCACAACCTAGTATTACCACTAATAACATTAGTATGCCTTGAAGTCCTCTTTTCTTTCAAATGATTTTCAGGGTGTCAAATGGTTGCACATCTACTGAAATCAAATGGATGGGACTTCTGTGTTCTTTGACATTGGGAAATAATAGTGCACATTGTTAAGCATCTCATGACCCCTTGGTAATACAAAACCAGTCGTTCCAATTATTATCATAATGTGTAAATGTGCACTCAGGGCTGTTAACATCACTCAAGGCTTTCACACATGCCACACAGGGTACTGATAACCACTCGGTTAGTATTTCCACTTTGTGCATTCCCTAGAGACCTTAACATGACCCTGTGTCACTTGAAAGTGATATAAGATCATAGTGTTCATTTAATAATGTTATAGAATCAAAAGATGCACTAAAATTTTAACAGATGAAAATTGGTGTTTGAATTGAAATTCCCATAAAAGAAAGAAGAAACTAATGTCAAGTTAAAAGCCCTTTCTGATTTTTACGAATCCTATGTGGGTACACTCATACATGTATGTACAAGATTTTTGGTGCTATGGGTTTCATTAAAAGCTTAGGTGGAAATAATAGCTTAAAAACATCCAAAGTTCAAACTTCATTGCTAAATCCTTATTCTAAAAGCTTTTATTCATCATCTCACAAGACTGAGCCATCTGCTTTCTTCTTCCCTTTACCTACACTTCAGTTTGCACACCCTTTTAGACAGGGAAAAAAACATATTTTACAAAAAGTAAATTCATTTATCATAATTCTTTAGGACCAACTCAACAAATCAATATACTCTGTGTTTCAAAGGCTAACCTTATTCTCTTAGTCTCTATACATAGCTACAAGAATAGAAGTATTCAGCAGATACTCCCAGGAATCTACGAAAGTGACCCTAGCTAAGACTCCTATCAGTGAAAAATATGAAGCCTGAACTGATCATCTCCTGCAACTAAGCAAAACCTCCAATGGAGGGATTGGGATACCAATCCAGCCACAAAACCTGAGACCCACTATTTGTCCTGCCTACAAGATGTGCAGAGATAAAACATGGAGCAAAGTTTGAGGGAAGTCCCAACTGAAAACTGGCCCAGATTGAGACCCATGTCATGAGAGAGAGAGCCCCTAGCACTGTTAATGATATTAGGTTATACTTGGAGACAGGCGCCTAGCCTTACTGTCATCGGAGAGGCTTCACCCAGCAACTGATGGAAAGAGATACAGAGACCCACAGCTAAACATCAAGTGTAGCATGGGGAATCCTGTAGAATCTGGTAGAAAAGGCTTGAAGGAGGCAGAGAGGTCAAGGTCACCACAAGAAAACCTATGTAATCAACTAACCTGGGACCATAAAGGGCTCAAAAAGACTGAAGTGCCAACCAGAGAGCATACATGGGATAGATCTAGGCCCTAGGCACATATGTAACAGGGTGAAAAAGAGGGGAGGAGACAAGGAGAGGATAGAAGAGGAGGGGGAGAAACTGTGATTGGGATGTAAAGTAAATAAATAACTTAATTTAAAAAAAGAATGGAAGTATTGTAATTTTATTATATATCCACTGATTTACAATAGTTCCCTTACAATGCAGGAGCTGATAGAATTCTTATTTTTCAAGATTTATATTTTTGTTTTTAGTGTATGAGTATTCCGCCTAAATGTACGTCTGTGTACCTAGTGTCCATGGTGATCAGAAAAAGACATCAGATACCATGGACCTGGGGTTACAGATGGCTGAAAGCCATGGTGTGTGCTAGAAACCAAACATGGGTCCTCTTCAAGGCCAGTGAGTTCTCTGTGCCATCTCTCTAGTCCCTCAAATTATTTTTTAAAGAGTTGGTTCTGAGCTGGGTGTAGCAGCACAAGCCTATGATCCCAGCACTTAGGGAAGCAGACGTAGGTGGATCTCTGTGAGTTCAAGGCCAGCCTGGTCTACAAAGTGAGTCCAGGACAGCAAAGACTACATGGAGAAACCCTGTCTCAAAAAAATAAAAATAAACAAACAAACAAATATATACAAAAGAATTAGTTCTGTTAGCTTAACATAACATCTATTTTACATCATGATTATATTTGTAACCAGAATTGGAATTACTTAAATTAAAACAAGGCCATACTGCATTGAGATGTGCTCAGAATCTAAGAACTTATATCTAGTAAAAAAATTAAAAAAAAAAATAAAAATAAAGAAAGAAAACGGTAGTACAGAGACACAGAGAGGAAGGTCCTATGAAGACGTAAACAAATGCTGGACTGATGCAGCTACAAGCCAAGGAACCACCAAAAGCTGAGAAAAGAGGGCAAGTCTTTGATAGAGATGTCACAAAGAATGGACCCTGACTTCAAACTTACATATACAAATGTAAGAAAATAAATCCTATTATTTTAAACACCAGCTCTGTGGTTTTGATAACAATCGCTGCCCTGTGAGAGTTACACGTCTCCTCTGAATGCACTCTCGCATCAGAACCTTCCGAACTCTTGTCTTCCGCTCAGGAGATCCACCCTGCTCCTCTCAGTACAAACCTCCTCCTCCTCCTCCTCCTCCTCCTCCTCCTCCTCCTCCTCCTCCTCCTCTTCCTTCTGATCTCATGAATGACCACGTCCAGGGCACAGAATCTAATAATCAATCCAGAATGTCTGGCTTGTGGCCCATGCACCCCGGGATAGCGATGGTGGTAGTCTGAGTGAGAAGTGCCTCCTCCGAAAGTGGCAGGCATCTGAACAGCTGGTCTCCAGTTGGCAGGGCTACAGAGAGTATGTCACAGGAGATGGACTTTGAAAGCAAAAGCCTCATGCCGCTTCCCATTCCTGCTCTCAGCCTCCTGCTTCAGTCACCATGCTTGCCGCATATTTCCTGCCACGACAGTCTCTTATCGCTCTAGAGTCACAAACCCAAATAAAATAAAAAAAAACTCCTTGTTTTGCCAGTTACCTGGGCCATAGCATGTCATCGCGGCAACAGGGAAGTAACTAATATAGAACAAACATAGCTATCAAGGTGGCCCGACACAAATCATAACGGTCATTATTAAGACAGTGTGAGATTTTTAACTGATTTTTTTTTGGTAACTTACATCTGCAAATCTGTGGATGACAGTGTCAGAAGGGTGGACATACCTCACAGACCTCGGCTCTGCCAATCACAGTTTTATAATGTTGGACAGAACTTCTTCAGTCTTGCTGTCTCTTCCTTGCCCCAGTTGTAAACTTGGATAATAGAAGCACTTACATTGTAAGGTAATTGTTTCAAATCCCAACTCCCTCCAGAAAAGAGTGAATGAATTAATACCTCAAAGCACTTAGAACAGTCCCTAGTGAGTGAAAAATGCTTGCTATTATTTTTATAATAACTGTATCCAGGAGAAAGTACATACTGGATTATACTTATTACAGACTAAATACAAAGAAATGAGTAGGAAAGAAAGGCTGTAGATGAACAAAGCAGCATAAAAAATTAGTTAAGGGCTTTGCACCCTGAAAACATCAATTTTTCCTTCAATGACAAGGAAAGGCATAGTTTCTGAAGGGATTATCTAAACATTTCTTTTATTTCTAAAAATAACCAATCCCTTTTAGAAGTTATTATCTACTGCCTGTATCTTTTTGGATTGTCTTACTGGGGAAAAAAAAAAAAAAACTCTTGTTGTGACTTGGGCAGACTGTCCCGTAGACAAAGTGTTTGCTGTGCAAACGTGAGGGCCTGAGTTCAGATACCCAATATCCATGTAAAACCTGGGCATGCTGCCACATGTAATCCCTGTCCTGACGATGAGGGACAGCCAGATGGCTGGAGCGCACTGGCAAGCCAGTGTCTGTGACACCAAGCTCAAGGTTCAGTGACAGATCTTGTCTTAAAAAATTAACGGTGTCCTGACATTGACCTCTGGATGTCACATGACTACATGTGCAAACACACAGGCATACACACACACACACACACACACACACACACACACACACACAATTTATTTTGCTATTGCAGTGTTTAGATAAATGTATGAGGTAAAGAATGCTGTATTGGTTTGAATGAGAAATGTCCCCAGTAGGTTCATATATTTGACAACTTGGTCTCACTTAGTGCTGCTATTTGGGGAGGATATATTTTTGCAGGCTGTCAAGGTTTACAGAAAATATACCACTGGAGGTGGGCTTTGAGAGTTTATAGCCTGAGCCTACTCCTAGTTCACTCTCTGCTCCTTGTGTTAGGATGAGATGTTTCCTCAGCTGTCTTCTCCTGCCACAAACTCTTCCTTGCCATTATGTATAGAGAACTTTCTGGAATCAGAAGCCTATAGTAAACTCCTCCTTAAATTGCTTTAGATAATGGAATTTCATCACAGCAATAGAAAATTAGCTAATAAAAAAACTAGAAGGATAAAACATCAAAGGAAATTATCTGAGTAATGGAGTCATTTATACAAAAGCAAAGCAATGGAGTCAGACATAGTGATGTATGAGGGAATCCCAGCACTCAAGAGGAAGAGGCAGGTAGCATGTCAGCTTGGAATCAGTACAGGCTACACAGTAAGACTGCCTAAAAGAGAAAAAAAGCCAGGTAAATGAATGTAATGCCTGAAACTGGATAAGCTAAGTTTGTGCTCTATGAAGGTTTGAGCTTAAATTTCTACAAAAAAAACAAAAAAAGAAGAAGAAGAAACAAGAAAGAAGTTTATAACAATAAAAAAGATATAAACTTCAGAAATAGAAAACCAGAAGAGAAAGAGCAAGGGGTGTCCTCCTTTTGGGAAACTAGCAGAGCAGAATTTGCCGTTCATTCTAGCAGTCTAGATGTGGGCAACCTGGCCTATTCTATAAGTGCTGAAATCAGCTTCGAATAAACACATATTAAACACATTTGGTCTAGAGAAAACGATCATCTGTAATTTTACTCCTGCTGTTTTTTCCTCGGAGAATGATGATTATAATCAGTCATTAACCTTTTTAATTACAGGAAAGTGGCCAGCTTAATTGTGCATCCCGAGCTAAAGTGCATTGGGGAAGCAGCTGCCGAGGTTACAATCCAGGTAATAGAGACATTGTGAAAAATATTCATCAAAGCAAGTAAATAAACGGCAAGAGAAAGCAATCACAGAGGCAGGGAGAGAAATAAGTATTGGTTTAATTTTATATTTTAATTAATTAACAAGCTGCAGGAAGGACTCAAAGATTCTCAACACCTAACTAGAGTTTCAGTTACAAGAATCCTTTACTAGAAGGAAAACATGAGACAAGAGAGATCACGTTGTGTCTCATTTCTAGCTCATCTCCTAGTACAGCCCTGGGAACTTTCCTTAGAAACAAAGAGAATATAGTAAATGCCACATCCAATCTGAGCCCCAAGAGAGAACAGGAAAGCTCTGGTGCCCTGAAATACAAGATCATAGAAGCTACAGCCTCAGGTTTCACTTCCTGCCCCTTATCACTTAAACCTAGGGCAACAAAGACAAGAGGGATGCTGTCGGTAATTTAGGAGTATTGCACGCCTGTTACGCATCTAACATACTGACAGTATTACAGCATAGACATGGAGTGATGGGCTGGGTGCTAGCACCCTACATGCTTCTACTTACTAAGAAGCATGGTAGTTTGTGGGTCAGAGACAAGTAAGGTAGTAGACTGGGTTGTCAAAGTTGAGGAAGTTCTCTTCAGCTTGCTGCTATTTTCTCAATAAAACAGAAAGCAGAATCATCAGCTTAAGAATAGAAAAAGAGAAAACGTGAGGAGTTTGGTGAGAATGGAAAGGTGTAAGCTGCTCGGGGAAATGAAGTCTGACTGAGGCCATGTCCATGCACCATACTCATGTCATGAAGTAGTGAGAAGTCACTCAGCCGGTTGGTGTTGTCTTCACCACATTCAGCTGTGGAATGGAGGATGAAAAAGAACAGAAGGTCACATTTAACCAGCATTTCACTTTTTATAGGACAAGGAATTTCAATAGAAAAAAGGAGGGTATTCAGCCCATAGGTCACACATGTCCACTATTAAGCCAGCATAGGCAGCTCTGCTACCCATGCGCTGTGTCTGAGTATTTCCATATCTGTGGCTGTTAGGTTCTTGGTTTCCTTTTTTCTTTCTTTATTTCTTTCAAAGAACTTAAGAAGTACACAGAAATACTGAACTGTCCAGAAATCCTACTAGCAAAGCAAAAGTTAAACATGTTGTCAAGAGAGCAGAGACTTAGTGAACAACAATACATGAGGGTCCCTGATTGTTACCTTGGAATTCTCTTTGTGGAGTCTAGAAGGAGAAGTTGGTTTTGAGGGGGATAGCTTGTGTAATTCTGTTTTGATTGGCTGACATGTGTTATTTGAACTTCTTCCTACCTCAAATGTCATTCCTTATGAAGCAGATGATTTGGGTCATATATATGCCAAAGCCTGACATGGCATAAGATGGTGAACAAATGATCTGCCTTACACAGTTTTTCTTACTGCACATGCAAATAAAACCAGTACAGACATGACTGGGCCATCTTCTTTTTTTCAATGTATGTTCTAGGACATATTTCAATAAAAATGAGCTATCATCAAGGAGTTAATAAACGAATAATCTATTTTTATTTTTAAAGTAAATATATATGCAGCGTGATGTGAGGTTGGGGTCCCAGGTTGCTAACAAGGTAGATAGGATGATAGAAAAGATACAGAGGTAGATAGGGAGATGATAGAGAGAGAGAGATAGGTAGATGGGTACATGAGAGATTATAGCTATATGGATGAGTACATAGACAGAAAGTACATAGAAAGAAAGACATTCTTCAACTGAATGAGAAAAAAGAACTTTGTTTTGGAAATAGCTGTTTAAGGAGAAAGACAAGAATAAGCGAGTATTGTTTTACATTAAATAAGCTGAACTGGATGACAAAAGCACTGTTCCATAGATGGCATCAAGAAGAAAATGATTAAGCCCTATGGCGATCGGGAATGCCCTTGTGAGGTGGCACAGTGACTCCTTCCCCACTTCAGTCCTGGCAGGAAGTTGGATCCAGATGCAATCTTGACAGCTTACAGAAACCATAATCTACTGAGCGAAATGACAATTTGTGGTAATCTCACATGAATCTTCTCTCCAGGGTGGCGTTACTTTCCTCTGGGGTCAGTCACATCCTGAGCATCTATAAAATTCTATCTACTCACAAGAATGAAGGTTCATGAACTACAAAATATCTAAGTCCACTAAGCTCTGAAATCCTCAAAGATTTTGGAGAAAAGGGAGGAGAAAAAAGAAGAGAAAGACTAGGAGGAGGAAAAGGAGGAGCAACATAAGAAGTTAACCTATGACCTTTCATTACCATCTTAGAAGCAACAAACTGACTGTACTCTAGCTTGGGTTCATTGCTCCATTCCAAAGGGCTTCCTGCTCCCCCTGGGATGTGTGTCCTAATACGGAGAAAGCAGTTCTTCAGCTGGTCACACAGCTCATTTAAAGTGATTCCCACCAGCTGAAATGGGCATCAGGAAACAACCTCCAGAAGAGAGGTTCTCCAAAAGGCAAGGCTCATTGAATTGCACCAATAGCCACGTCAGCAAGGCCTCTCTGCTGCCCCAACCAGTCCTTTTAAAAGCATTCTAAGTATAACTCTCCAAGTTGACGTCATTAAGTGAGTATGGACACCATGTTCTGGAAAGCTAATTTCATGCTACAGGAATAAATACTATGTCATAGACTCCTTATTTATCTTGGAATTTTAACACTGCTTCTTGAAAACATAAAGACATGCAGTTTCCATTACTAATTAACAGAGAAGTTGATTAAAAGTCATGCGCTTCATCCTAAGGTACAGCATCTGGGGAAAGGATTTAAGAATTAAGATAATTTCCAGGTGAAATGAAACAGATCCTTGAAGGGATGGAATCTCATACAGCTACAATATTTACAACACTTTTATCAAGACATTAAAACAGAAGCAGATGCTTCCCCACGATTCTAAAATATTAGTTACACATGGTATAATGCATTACAGAAAGCATAATAATAGATGAGCCTAGAAGGATATAGCAGTTCTCTCTTGCAGCTGGATACAGAACAGATCCCAAATAGTTTTGATGTTAAACTTAATGCAGATGGGACGGTCCTGGATGTGTGGCAAAATAAATTTCTCACTAGGGAGATAGAGGAAAGCGTCCCCTTTTTCTCAGCAAATATCAGTGTTGGAGGGGGTTAGTATAAAATGTATCCTCATTTCAACAAGTCTAAATTAAAGAACCAAAAGTACCTCTGTGTTTTGAAATTGTGCTGTTGCCATGTTCTACTTTTATTTAAAAGCTGATTCCAAATCTGCTAGAGGGTTCTTACTGGATACAGCCTCCAGCAAGTACGGGTAGTCTCTCTGTGTACTTAGCATTGACTCCAGTGACTATTATTCACACAGTACACAAAGAAAGCCTCTTCGTGTCTGTCGCTGCATAAAGCACAGGAAACACCAAGACACAGCTCTGCTGGTGGACATCAGGAAAACACTAGTGAGGGGCAGGTTTAGTGCTCCTGAGATTCTGCACATGCAAAGAATTCACAGAGATGCTTAAACCATCTTTCTCCAAGTTGCAGGATGGAAATTTCAGTAGATTTTCTAATATAGAAAGCCATGACAAGAACTTCTTTTGGTCACTTTAGGGGCAGTGACAATTAGCCTAGTATAGAAGCTGGGTCCAGCTTTCTGAAGAAAGGAACTTTCAAAGTATTTTAGGAAAGATGACAGAGGAAAAATACCCATCCTAGAAAGGGGAAAGAGACAGCATTAGTAAAGGCAGAGCTGGACAAAGCATGATATCCCAATCTCATAAAACCGTCCAAAGCTTTACCTTAAATAACAATAAAAAGTAAGGGACAGGGAAGGAATGAAGGGAGGGAGAAAGGGAGCAAAGGAGGGAGGTAGGCAGGAAGGAAGGAAAGAGGGGAAGGAGGGAGAGAGGGAGGGAGGGAAGCAGGCAGGAAAGAAGGAAGGGAGGGAGGGAGGGAGGGGGAGGAAGGAAGGAAGGATGAAAAGAAGGAAGGAAAGACAGAAGGAAGGTCACTATAATAGTGTATAAATTATACACCACACAACAGGTCTAATACAAGGAGGTTTATTAGAGACAGAGAAAGACTGTGGGAGAGCTTAGGAGAGAGAAAAAGGGATGGATGGGGGCCCCAGGAGAGAAAGTCAGAGAGAGGGAGAACAGTAATAGGTCAGTCCTTTATATATGGAGTGTGCCTGGCTTGTACCTAACAGGGGCAGGTGATGACATCAGAGGTTGCTAGGCAACATAGCCTAACAGTCACTGCAAACACCCTATTTTAGCATGTGTCAAGTACCACACCAAACTTACAAAGAGAGTGTAAGGTAGTTCAGCCATGTTCTATTCATGTAAAAGCCA
>JAQQSO010004280.1:0-12911 GCA_028658305.1 Pachyuromys duprasi | reverse complement strand
ATCTGGAGGCATCTCCATCCCCGACCTCAAGCTGTACTACAGAGCAATAGTAATAAAAACTGCATGGTATTGGCATAATAACAGAATAGTGGATCAATGGAACCGAATAGAAGACCCAGAAATGAACCCACACACCTATGGAAACTTGATTTTTGACAAAGAAGCCAAAACCATTCAATGGAAAAAAGACAGCATCTTCGACTAGGATCAGAAGGAAGGAAAAGAAGACCTCCCCCATCAGTCGACTTGGGGAGGGGCATGTGTGGAGAAGGGAGAGAGAGGGTCAGTTTGGGAGGGGAGAAGGGAGGAAGCTACAGGGGAGATACAAAGTGAATAAAGTGTGATTAATAAAAATTAAAATAAAACATATTTAAAAATGATTGTACAGTGTTCTCAGATTAGAATCCCCAGTAAACAATTCGTTTTAATTATAAAGTTTTTGGAAAACATCAGAGACCTCTGTAGGGTAAAGAATGGTAGCTGAGTAGAGAAGGCAATGGAGAACTTTTCTGAGGCCTATAGAAACAATCGATATATCAACAAGAATGTGAATAAATACACATATGCATTTACTTAATCTACCTCTTATATCTAAGAGTTCTACATTTTACTGAATGTAAACTTACTTAAGAAAGATGTGCAAATCATGGTGAATTCTGGCTAGTTGGTTCATGTTGCATGGCATAGTCATTCTGAAACTGGTGCATCCTGAACTTGGTCAAGGATTTTAAGTACCTGCTCACTCTTTATATATGACCGTAGAAAGGTTATCACTTCCAATGAAAACACCTTGAGCTTAGATCATCAGTACTACATATAATTCTCATTTAAAAGAACCGAAGCTTAGATAAATGGAATTGAGACAGAAAAATTATGAGATGACATTGGATCAGTGTAATGTGGAAGAGAGAAAGAAATTGTTTAAAGAGTTATCAAAACACTATAGAGGATGAAGCAGTTTTTATTAGCCAGATCTGGGGTAATTGAAATCTATTTAATAAAACATTCAACACATTAAATAAACTACAAATTTCTATTGATTTAACACATGAACAACTTAATAAATGAAAGTCAGACTTCCAGCATAATTGCAGATACTGTTTATGGGAGGGAAGATGGAGGTGGAAAAATATCTGTACATATAAAATCAGGTCAATTCTTTATGGGCAATAAGGTGTTTATCTACAAAGGCAAAATCACAATCCTGATCCACATCTATTGGTTGATGCTATTAATGTTGGGACCCGCTGACATTATGTGCCTCCTAACATCATCCTTTAGGTATACTTTACAAAAACATAACAAATCTATTCATAAGAAATTTTAGACAAAGTGAAATTGGGAAATAATTTCACCAAATTAGTATTATCATTGCTTTACACTTCTCAGGATTAAGAAAGATGAACATAAAGTGATAAATCAATGAAGGTTAAAGGAGAATAGTAATGGGTTGTGACAGATAAATGAAATGGGTGCCCCTTATTGGATCCTGGAAAGGATAACAAATCTTGTTGAGTATTCATGGGTCTGTCTGTCAAAACAGGCTACAGATTATAAAACATGTCATGGCACTATTATGCTTCATTTATGGATCACTGTAAATGATTATGCAAAAGCATATCTTTGTACTTATGATATACAACGTGTCATTATCTAAAACCAAATATAGTTAGGGTTAAATAAAAGTATCTGTAACTTATTCTCAAGGGTACATAAAAGAAGACACATGAGAGCTAGAAGATGGCAGGTGACACTTATGCATTAACTACTAGATGCTATGGGAATATACTAAGAATAATTGGAAAGTAGCTCTCCTATAGGATATGATGGTGGAATGGTCCCAGAGTTTCAGTAGCGAAGTCAAGGAACATTGACTGAAGAACAGAATGAGCTGAAGTCCATTTTGAAGTAGCTGGCTCATGTGTGGCCTACTCAGTTCCAAGTGCAAAGTGAAGGCAACTGCAGAAGGTAAGAATCATGGCTTATCAGACAGCACTTCAGAAATTGTGCACTGTACCTTCAGGACTAGATAGAACCTGGAGAGGGGAACGGCAAGATAGGAGAACAGAGAAAGGAAAAGGGATGAAGGGTAGGGAGGGAAAGGAGAAACAAGGACATTATAGAAGGAGAGATGGAGAGCAAAAAGGGGGAAATCAAAGAGAGAAAATAGAAGTATTATCCAAAAGATAGATCTGCAGTCCAGTGAACAGGAATGTTGAAGTCCATAAACCATGTAGTGTTTGGAAAACCCCGTTTTCTTACTTTCCATGGATGTAGGGCCAAAAGGCCACTTTACCAAGATGCCGGCTGAGTTGTCTGTTAAGCAGCTCTAGAGACAGAAGTCCTTCTGCATGGCCTACTATTGAAAGTAGGGCAAGCATCAGGGGACTGTATTCTGAATGCTGGCCTGTAGCATTCTTCTTGTGACTGGGGAAAACTTAGAGACAGAAGAGATCGTTCCACTTTGTGGAGTTCTGATCTGAACAATAGACAGGAATGTGACCCATGAGGTGCCTGGAATATAGATAAGCAATGGCAAGTACTTACAGGTGCAGATGTCTAAGGAATTTCAGGGATAGCATCACTATGGGAGAGGCCATATTCAAGATGCTTTGGGTTTTCTTACTTATAATGGAACAGTAAGTATATGACTATCACTTTACTGTACTTAGTTCTGTAGATATGATTCATTTCACATATAAAAGAGAGAGATTCCAAGAGAATAAGCAAATGCCCAAAATGAGGATGCCTCTTCATTGTCAAGTCACAAAGTTTGGCTTCCTATACAGTTCATTTCTTTGACAGCTGTCAGTTTTGGAGATGACAACAATGTAGAGTTTGTTTTTGTCTAGATAGTTCCAAAGCCTCTACCATCTTCCTATTTCTAAATAGTTCCAAGGGGAAATAGTTTCACAGAAAAGTATCCCCTTGATTAACAAAGGAATACTTTAATTCTAAAACTGATTCCTTCCTACCCCAGTGTAATCTTGTCTTTTCTGGGCTGCCAGTGGTTGTGTCTGTGAGTCCCAGTAAGCTCCATGATGTTTTTTGTACCTTCTTAAACTTACCTTAGCGTAGGATTGCATGTACATCTCATAGTGACAAAGCTGTCACTTGGAATCCTCAGAATGCAGGAGGAGTACAAAGGCACCATCTGAATAGGCTTATTCATGCTCTATTTTCTTTCTTTCTTCTTCTTCTTTTTTTTTTACTCAACTGAAAATGATACAGTTGACAGTGGAGAGTTGAAAGGGAGTCAGGAGCTCATTGAAGGCATGAAGACACAATTATCTAAATAAATGCAAAAGGGACATTAAAAAAGCACATTTTTTGGAGTCCAAAAACCTTTTTATGAATACAAAAAAGAATAATTAAATTGATGATATCTTGTGAGCAAGTCCAATCATGGCATTTCTTTTTCTGCTTTCTTATTATGTGATTATCAAAAGCTGTCAAGAGTGCATTTAAATTTTCCTGTGGAGAGGAAACACAGATTATAATGAATGTAAGAATATGCTTATAACCATATGTTTGTTCCCATAAAAATGTGCCAATGTAAGAATTGCTCCATTTTGAATATTTTGGCACCATGTGGAGGTAGTGGGTTGAAACATCCATCATGGGTTCTTTGGCTTTCCCTTCTGTATTATAATCTTTCCATTTTTCAGCAGAGAGGTTTCTAGACTACCACCTCTTCCCCCCTTCTTCCTGCTCCCCTACTTTGCTTCTTTGTATTAAGGTAAGATCTGAAAATACATTCCAAACAATGTCATATTATATAACTTAGAGACAAAGGAAATGGTTACTTAGCAACAGGGCATGGTTTAAGAAAAAAAAAGAAAAAAAAAACATTCCTTACTTTTACTTTCCATTTTGGGGCTGTGCTCAGGAAGGGATTTAGAGTAGGAGAAAATGATTTTAGAAAAATCAACTGAAAACAGGAGGAAGAAGACCAGATCTTGGCCCTGTGCAAAGGGCAATCTTAGTGACAAGGAAAATGGAAGGAAAGAGGTGGAGAGATTTGACGTTAGTTAGGACAAAGAGCCTCACTTTTCCTTTGATTTTCCCTGACTCCTTGATTACAATCAAGGAGCTGAGTGAGAATGAAGACATGTCTAGAACCTGACCATGCAAATTCAGACTTGGGATGGCTCCTTAAGTACCTACGTGAGCTAACATGGTTCACTTGTTTTTCTGATTACAAAGATTGTTCCACATTATTAAATATTTGATGAAAATGTAAGAAGTTAATGTTATCAGTATACATTGCCAAACTTGTCCCTTTCTGTCATGGATTTAGTTTAATAGGAGCACTTTGCTTCTATTAAGATTGCCTGTGTGAATTAGGTGCTATTTACTCTTTAATCTCAGAAAACATTCAAAGGACAACTGACTAATAGAATTGTAGATTGTTCACGAATCTTAATTTTCTGAGTAGGAATAGATGCTATTATTATTTTTAAAATAATTTTCAGTTACTATAAGCATAGAAATAGATGGTTCTCATTTTGACATCTTTATATGTATATATGTGTATATAATATCTATTATTTATCATGTTTTTTTTTCTGACTGAACTCTCCTCCACTCTTTCCTGCTGCCTTTCTCTTCTGTTCCTGGTCTCCTTAGACCTTCAAATACCCTCTGCTTCTACTTTCATGCTATATGTACATATTATAATGTATATAATATATAATATAATGTAATTAAAATAGTATAATTAATAATATAAAATATACAATTATAATATATAATGATTATAATATAAAATATAATTAAAATGAATAATATAATTTAATACCTAATATAATTTTAATACAATATACACATATTTTTCTCAATAACTTCTCTTATTTACACTCCGCTACTTTTAGAACTTTTCTTCCCTTTGTATGTCAAACACACATATAAAAACACACATATAATACACATGCTGGCGTACTTTAAAAAAAAACTCTTTTATTTACTTTTCTTATCTTTTTCTTCCTACTCCACCCCAATCCCTTCAAGGACCCAACACTAGGTAAGAGAAGGAAAGGTTTAGTGGGAGAGGGGGTACAGTTCTTTCTTAGCTGCTTCCTGCTGGTTAGCATTCTCCCAATACTAAAGGATATGCATTAATTGATCACATATTGGGGGTGAAGCAATGCCCAACAAATTTAGGAAAATTTCAACAATATCCTGCAGTCTATCTGACCACATTGGGATAAACTAGAAATCAAAGCAATGGAAACTACCAAAAATAAAAAAGAACTTGTGGACATTTTTTTTAAAAAATGCTGATAAATGAGGAATGAGTCATTATAGAATTGAAAATAATTCCTGGAATTAAATGACAAAGAAATACAAGCACCCCAAATTTATGGAACACACTGAAGCAGCCCAAAGGGCAGGGCAAGATTACATTTCTAAATGCTTACACTGAAAAATACGACAGAATTTAAATAAGTAACTTAATTATATAGAAGACCTTGAGTGAACAAGGAAAAACACTTTGAAAACAGAATATGGGAAGGCATAAAAATCAGGGTAGAAATTAATAAAATAAAAATGAAAACAATTAGTAATAGGACACAAGAAATGAAAAGTTTGTTCTCTGAAAATTAAATGAGACTGACAAACCCTTAGTCAAATTAAACAAGAAAGAGGTAAAGACATAGAGACAGAGTGAGAGAAACACACACACACACAGAGGGGGGAAGTAAAAGAAAGGGAACCAAAATTAATTAATATTATAGATGAAACAGGGAACATTGCAACAGATACAATGAAAAATCATTAGGTCTAGGACATATGTTAAAGCCTATACTTCATTCACTACACTAGAAAATATAAAAACCTTTATGAGTTTCTAGGTGCATGTGGTATATCAAAATTTTATGGAAATGTATTATCAGTTGTGGCTTCATGCTTGCATGACTTCCTGGGATTGGAGGTTCTCTGCAGCTGTATAGCATGGCAAATTGTCATAGGATATATCATCATCATGGGAAAAGATTATATTTAAAGTATGCCTTCTACTCAATTCATATCACTTTTGTGATCCTGTAAAGCTGAAAATGTCTGACCACTGTAAGCTTTCTTAGTGCATTTTTCATGTCCGTGTGAATGCAGGAAACCACAGCTTCTTTGCAAGAGTAACTACTGGAGTCAGTCACACAGCTTCTTCTGTGAAACTCAAAGATGACAACTGTCAGACATCCTTATGAAATGTCAAATCATTAGCAGATTTTGAAGGACAGCAATCCTCTAATTGTGACAGAAGCATTAGTTATAGTGAGGTTTTATAACACTAGCACTGTTGATATTCGGTGTCAAGTAATTTTTTACTGGAGAGAGTTGTCGCATGCATTGTGAGGTGTTGACAAGCAGTTGTCCTGGTCTGTGTCCACTGGCTGCCAGGAATGCCCTAGTGGAGTTATAGCAATCAAACATGCTGTGCGGAACAAAGTTACTTTAGGCTTAGAAAAAAGCCGGCTTAAAAAAGCCGGCTTTAAGAATGCTTATTCTTCTTCCTGTTAAATGATTTTACTCAGTTTTATTTTTCTGTGAATTTACTCACAACGATTATTAGCAAATGAAATTAAAAGTAGTGATTTATAAATTGCTTATAACATGCAAAGTGTTATACAGATTGTGTGTGTGTGTGTGTGTGTGTGTGTGTGCAGGTATGTGTACGTGAATTTACTCCAGTGAACATTTACATACCTGCATTATGTAGCTACTATATTTGCTACAAGAGCTACAGTTGAATGAGGCAATACTGTCAAAGGCCTATATGACAGGGGAAGATAAACAGTCATTGAGAGTATCACAGCATCTGATAAAAAATTGCAGGGAGAGGAGTAAAAATGATTAGAATCCCGGGTGAGAGCTGGTGCTCCTAGAATGTGGTAAGGAAATCCATGAATATGTGGAGATATCTCAACCATATTCAAGCAATCTGGAGATGGATTGGAGAAGAGGGTGGAAAGGTTTAGGATCTCTCGCCAGTATTGTGGGGCATTATTTATTACTGTCTGTGTTTTAAGCATAATAATAAATATGAAGTTAAGCATTGAACTTGGGTTCACTTAACTAGATGATAACAAAAGAAAACTATCATCAGCTTATTCCTTGAACTAATGCTTAAATTTCACCAAATTCAGTAAAATTGCAGACACTTGCAACCAGTTAAAAACAATACCTCACTTGTAACGATGAAGACAATGCACTTTTTAAAAATGCTTTTCAGGATGCATTCACAAACATGATGTCTTGTGCTCATCTGTCAATCCTTTCTATAGGTTACACGGACTATCTGTTTCTTGGTGTGGCAGTATAGTTTAACAGAGTGTATTAAAGTACAGTGTTCTCAAAGCATGCCTGCCCTTCCCAGCAAGGATATACAGCTCCCATTGGGCAATGTAATGGTGCATTGTAGTTTAGCTTGTCATTGTATTTTAGCTGCGGGACACTGCCATCATTTTGCTATCCATGAAAGCAGTTCAATTTCTGCACTTAGAGCTGAAATTATAGTGTCTCAAAGCTAAATTTAAAGGAGTAATTTACTCCTGTCTCCACAAAGAAACAGAACCAATCAATGTAATAAAAAAATTTAAGATCATTCTGTACTTTGTACAGTTGCTGTTGTACTTGTGTGACTCCGAGAGCCCGGAAAAGTGCTTGTCATTAGAGAATATTTAGAAAAGAGAACAGAGCTTGGCTTGAGGTGGATAGTCAAGAAACCTATTAGAGAGGTGCATGATTGGAAAAATGAATGAAGCAGATGGTGACTTACTTCTTATTACCATGACCATATTCTTCTGCTTTCTGTTAAGAATAAACATCTTCTGAATGGCTTCAAGAGGACTTTAAATACCAGTTTTTGTCTAAAATCACTAGGTGGTGAATAGTGTTGAAATCAAGGGCAAGTTTGGTTTTTTTGGATATTTTCTTTCTAAGGGAGAGGTCTCATGCTCCATGATGCTCACCACAGCTTCCCTAATTGTCAATTGTCATATTTATACGAGGCACATCTTCCTTTCTGCAAGATCCATTAGTCACTAAGTCCCATCAGTCTTTATATTTGGGAGAAACATATCAAAACTGCCCTTCAACTCTCACCTGTTATTGCAACCTCTGCTCAAACCCCATCCCCTCATTTTGGATTACTATACTAGTTTTTCACCTAGTGTATTTTTATGTTTTGCTGTTATATTTTGGTCTCTATATTTACTATTTTTTCCTCAACTTTTTACGTCTCTCAAAAAGTGTACATAACAAATTTGTCTAGCCCGCTATACTCTCACAATGAGCCTTTTCACATTTTTCTCTACCTGAACTTATTTATACCTGGACAATACCCTTTTAATTTTCAAGAACATGTTTTCTGTATCACTTCCCCTGCTGTTCTGGTATTGTTTGATATTTCCTCAGCATTATAGGTTATATGGCAGACTGAGTGCTTCCATTTTTAGGTTGCCTCAGTATCTCTATATCAATATCCCTTGCATTAAAAATTTGTATATACTCTGTTCCTTAGTTACTTATTATTCAGAGATAGAGTCTTTGTTCATATATAGATTCAATAAAACCAGTTCCATGACAGACCAATGCTCATCAGGCCAAAAATGAGAAAACTTTGGTTATGCAGTGAGAATTCGTGTATGAAACACTCAAGCCAATTTCTCCAACTAATGTCTTTAATCTACTAGGCATCAAGAACATATTGTTACTATTTCTGCTTTGCTAAAGTCACTAGCTGGTGAATATTAATAAAAGTAGCTTGACCAAGAAGTATTAAGTGGATAATTCTGGATAGATCGCAGGTCAGTTAGATGCTAATACTCATAATTATTTCTAAATATTAATTAAAATATTATTACTAATAATTTAGTAATAAGTGATCTAAAGTTCTTTGGTCCCCATAGATCTTTCCTCTACCACTGCATCTGCATAAAGCCTTTGAATAATTCCAGTATATTAAAATTATTTTCCTTTCTTTTAAAATGAAAGTAATTCAAATTAAATTGATAAAAATGAAATTAGTCATTCCAGAGAAGCCACTGGGCATATACAAGGTGTTAGAAGAGATAAGTTTGATGAATATTATGTATTGACATTGAAAAGGCCACGAATGGAGCCCACATTGCTATCTAGAAGGAATCACAGTGTGTGCTATTAATACAAATGGTATAATACTGGAACCAAAGGTTGTGATTATAGTGGAAGATTCTGGTCATTTACTGGAGGGCTCCACTGATTTCCCTTCCATCTTCCCTCTGCCTTGTTCTATTCTGAAAAGTGGCTTCTCATTCTTTTCCAGCTACAAGGCACTAAAGAGATAGAATTGCAGGGAGGCAAGCTTTCCTAGGTGACAGGAGAGGGAGCTGCAGTGGCCTTGGCAGGATTTGCTAGCCGTTTCATGTTGCAAGGCAAAAAGGGTGAGCAATGTATTAATGAGCAATGTCAGCTGCTTTGTGAAGGGTGGCTGTGGGCTGAATTCAGGCATGTATATTTTTTTTACCATCAATAAAATACAGACCAATTGCTTCCCAGATCTATGAAGGAAAAAAAACCCACCAACTTAATATTAATAAGAATTTGTTCAGAAGCAGAACAAAATCACCAGGGAAACAAACATCAGAGTGAAGTTTCACTTCAATTCCTCTTGCTCCCCAGTTCATTTTTATAGAAGTGTACTGCCTTCAAACATTTATCTGTGTGATTTTAAATGTGTTTTCATTCAAAAGTCTTTCCCTTCACATTGCAAATAGATGCAAAGATTATTCCCCCAGAGTAAATTCATAAAAATCAAGCTAATAAATAACCATAGTAGGATTTTCACTCAGATCACCTCTTATAAATTTGTTTTCTTTGCTTGTTGTATCTTCATTTGTCAGGGAAATAAACGTTGGAGAAAACACATCCTGATTTAGTTTACATACAAGCCTCCATTAGACAATGGACCTTATAGGAAATGTATTGATTTATTAGTGTAATTATTCATTCAACACATTATCATTTACTGATACTTTATTAGACTTGGATGGACATCATCCAGAGTTATGAAAAAAAACAGTAAAACAAAAATAAAAGATTTTCTCAAGTGATATATAAGGATGTAAAAAATATGTTGATATGTGCCCTTCCAAGCATTTCTAAGGTGTTGCCATGCCTGGAATTTGCTGAGTTTGCTGGTTGCCCACTCTTTGCCACGTTTTCAGGTTATAAAGATTAAACTGAAGCTAGATGTTTCTTTCACTATAAATTATCATTTGGACTGTTTGACTGATACTGATTTAAAGAAAAATCAAACACGTGCTTGAGTTCTACACCTGGGCATGAAGTAGAACTTATGATTTTTTTTCCAATCTCAAAGTGTTTCTGGAAACATGTGGACAAATGGGCAAGCTCCTTTAATTTGCAAAACAGTTAAAGTACTAGTTTAGCAATAATAAGCAAGATCATGGATTCAAACCATGATTGAATCCATGAATCTTTTAAAGCAACATCATTTAAATTCTTCAAAGAGCAATAGGTACATATTTGAAACAAGTAAACTTTGAAATATGTGGTAAGAGTAGGTCCTAAATGTTCTCATACATAAAAAGTTAACTACATGAAACAATGAATCTGTTAGTTATCTTGTGTGTGTTAAACATTTAAGAGTGTATACGATGTCAAAACGTGTATAAGTTGCCTTAAATTATTTTCAATTATATATCAACAACTCTAGATCACAGTAACAAGCTTCTGAAATTAAACAGCAAATACAAAGAAAAATTAAATGAAAAAAGTAGAGTTTAAAACTACCCAGATGCCCCCCAATTGAGTAATGGATACAGAAATTGTGGTACAATTACACAATGGAATACTACTCAGCAATTAAAAGTAAGAAAATCATGAAATTTGCAGGCAAATGGTGAGATCTAGAAAAGATCATCCTGAGTGAGGTATTCCAGAAGCAGAATGATACACACAGTAATATACTCACTTATAAGTGGATATTAGACATATAATATAGGATAAACATACTAAAATCTGTACACCTAAAGAAAGTAAGCCAGAAGGAAGACCCAGGGTAAGATGATCAATCCTCACTTAGAAAGGCAAACTGGATGGACATCAGAAGATAGAGAAAACAGGAAACAGTACAGGAGCCTACCACAGAAGGCCTCCACCCAGCAGTGTATCAAAGCAGATGCTGAGAGTCATAACTAAACTTTGGGCAGAGTGCAGGGAATCATATGAAAGAGGGAGTAGTAAGATCAGGACAGGACAGGAGATCCACAAGGAGAGCAACAGAAGCCAGAAATCTGGGTTCAGGGGTCTTTTCTGAGATTGATACTCCAATCAAGGACCATGCATGAAGATAACCTAGAACCCCTGCACAGAAGTAACCCATGGCAGCTCAGTCTCCAAGTGGGTTCCCTAGTAAGAGGAAGAGGGGCTGTCTCTGACATGAGCTCAGTGGCTGGCTCTTTGACTACCTCCCCTTGATGGGGGAGCAGCCTTACCAGGCCACAGAGTAAGAAGATGAAGCCAGTCCTGATGAGACCTGAAAGGCTAGAGTCAGATGGAAGGGGAGGAGGTCCTCCCCTGTCAGTAAATTTGGAAAGGGGCATGGGAGGAGATTAGGGAGGAAAGGTGGCATTAGGAGGGAATGAAGGAGAGGGATACAGCTGGGATACAAAGTGAATAAACTGTAATTACAATAAAAATTTAAAAAACTATAGGAAACATTTCATTATATAGTTTATAATACAACATAGGATACAAAGGGCAGTAAACTTTTACTTGTATATAATGTAATAGAATTACTTCTAGTGACAAAAGAGAGATGGCAAATTCAGAAAGTATAATGACTACCAGCTGAATAACAAAGGAGGAGAGAGAGAAGATGAGGCTGAATCAATTACTTCAAGAAATAATTATTAACAACCTCTCCAAATTGAGCAGAGGTAAAATTGAAAGATTTAAGTTAAGCAAGAGCCATAGGATATAAACTTCAAGAAATTCATCACAGTCAAACTATCAAAGAGAACCACAGTAATAAATTAGTGAGAGTAGCAAGAAAAAAAAAAAAGGACCCAACACTTCGCTGATTTGGAAAAAATAGTTCAATGACAAAAAAATTCTTATTAGAACTCAGAAGTCTCTTAACCTAGAAAACTATACTTGCCAAAATGACCCTTCAGAAATGGAAGGAGGTAAGACAATTCTCAAATGAAATGAAATTAAAATAAAATTGCCACAAGTAGTCCTTCATAAACATGAGAAATGGTAACAGGAGCTGTGGAAGTTCAGAAAGAAGATCGTAGGAATAGTGAATTATCCTGGCAAATACAATGGATTTTTCTGCACTTCAGTTTTCTGATGTATATTTGCAAGTTCAATTAAAATTCATAATGCTGTTTGTTCTGGTTATACTAATGCATGTAGAGGAAATTTTAAAGATTATTATCGATAATTAGGAGGATCCAAGATGGCTGCCATGAGAGAACACTGTGTCTGAGGAGTAGGAGAGCAGAAACAACACAGCAACCAGGAGACTGAACTCTGGGACCTAAAACGCCAGCAATGTGAGTGCCAGGTGAGCAGAACTCCTACGGTGAGAAAATCAAGTGGGAAAACCCTAGAGACACCCAGTTATTACCTGGAAAAATTTCCCTGTGACCAGCGGCTCACAGCTCTGATCTGAAAGAGCAGCCACGCTGGGTGCCCGCACCCGCCATTATAGACTGGATCACACAGTATCCCGGGCAGTCTCAGGAGGACCGGGTGCGGTTTTCACTGAACTGCACCCTACAAGCACATACTGCACCCGGGTACTGCTTCAACCCGCAAGTGTGTGGCGGGCACGAATCAATCATCAGAACCACCCCAGAATGAGTGGATTGGGGGACCATTTTGACCAGTCCGCACAC
>JAQQSO010004279.1:0-12912 GCA_028658305.1 Pachyuromys duprasi | reverse complement strand
TTTTAGCCATTTTGATGGGTGTAAGGTGAAATCTCAGGGTTGTTTTGATTTGCATCTCTCTGATGGCTACGGATGTTGAACATCTCTTTAAATGTTTCTCTGCCATTCTATATTCCTCTACAGAGAATTCTCTGTGTAACTCTGTACCCCATTTTTAATTGGATTGCTTGATTTATTGCTTTTTAACTTCTTTAGTTCTTTATATATTATGGATATCAGCCCTCTGTCAGATACAGGGTTGGTGAAGATCCTTTCCCAGTCTGTAGGTTGTTGTTTTCTTCTGACAACAGTGTCTTTTGATTTACAGAAGCTTTTCAGTTTCATGAGGTCCATATTTATTGATTGTTGCTCTTACATCCTGTGCTGTTGGTGTTCTGTTCAGGAAGTTGTCTCCTGTGCCAATGCTAGGCATATATTCAAAAGTTGCTCAAGTACACAACAAGGACATTTGCTCAACCATGTTTGTAGCAGCTTTATTCGTAATAGCCAGAACCTGGAAACAACCCAGATGTCCATCAGCTGAGGAATGGATACAGAAATTGTGGTATTTTTACACATGGAATACTACTCAGCAATTAAAAACAAGGAAATAATGAAATCTGCAGGCAAATGGTGGGATCTAGAAAAGATCATTCTGAGTGAGGTATCCCAGAAGGAGAAAGACACACATGGTATATACTCACTTATTTAGACCTAAAAGATATGATCAACATAATGAAATCTATACATGTAAAGAAGATAAACAAGAAAGAGGACCCAGGGTAAGATGATCAATCCTCACTTAGAAAGACAAATGGTTTGGGCATTGGATGCAGGAGAAAACAAGTAACGGGACAGGAGCCTATCACAGAGGGCCTCTGAAAGACTCTACCTAGCAGTGTATCAAAACAGATACTAAGACTCATAACCAAACCTTCGGCAGAGTGCAGGGAATCATATGAAAGAAGGGGCAATTAATATGACATGTTGATGATAGGAGATCCACAAGGACCAAATATTTCTGGGGACAGGGTCTTATATGAGACTTTTCTCCAACCAAGGACCATGTATAGATATAACCTAGAACATCTGTTTGGATGTAGCCTGTGGTAGCTCAGTAACCAAGTGGGTACCCTAGTAAGGGGAACAGGGACTATTTCTGACTCTAACTCAATGGCGGGTTGTTTGACCTTCCCACCCCTCAAGGTAGGTGCAGCCTGCTAGGCCGCAGAGGAGGACTTTGCAGGCAGTCCTGAAGATACCTGATAAAACAGGGTCAGATGAAAGGGGAGGGGGTCCTCCCCTATCAGTGTACTTGGAAAGGGGCAGGGAGGAGATCAGGGAGGGAGGAAGGGAGGGTGGGATTGGGAGGGAATGAGGGAGTGGGATACAGCTGGGAGATTGATTTAATAAAATGTAACTAATAATAAAAATAAATTCCAATAAAAAGAACACTTAACATTTAAACTCATAGACAAATGGCATTGTCAGTGTGAATCAGAGAAACTTCTCTTTGTGATGAAAGGTGGTGAATAGAGACATATGGTTTTCCAAAATATTGGGAGGTTAAATGCTCAGACTGAAATAGGACATTCATATGCCCCTTCTAAGGCTAAGGGAACAATGGATTTAAGGGAACAATGGATTTAAGGGAACAATGGATTAAGATATGGCAGGAAGGCTTTCTAGATTTTCTTTAACCTTGGTTAAAGAAGCTGCTATTTACAGTGTCAGTAGATCATGCAGAGACTCATAATTGGTCAAAATTCAATAAGTGACTGTGAGTGATCAGCTTGAAACGGGACATTTTTTATCAACACTGTCCCCAAGAATCAGAGGAAATTATGGAAGAGGGGTTGGAAAAAGACAGTAAAACTACTAAAATAGAAGAGGAGGGTGGCTCATGTGGCCTAAGGCTAGCTGAGGGGTTCGGGCTGTTGATAGCACTTGGGGAAGGAGAATCATTTTCTTTGGGGTATGACTGGCTGGTAGGTTGTCCATCCATCAGTAGATATAACGCCTATGTTCATGCAGGCAGCACTAACTGGATTTCATTCTTTGTGGAATGGAAAAGAAAAACTTGGAAGCTGGGAAGAGGATTTGTTTATGTGAGATTGATGGTGGTGGCTTGGCTGGGGGAAATAAGGGATAGATATATTCACAATTAAAATTTTAAATGTACAAAATCCTCAGAGAATAAAAAATACCAATATACAGTGGACCACATATGTGAAGATTATGAAGCTAAAACAGTCCTGTGAACCTAGTGAAGTTTCATTTTTCTTAACAATGAAGATCAATAAATTTTTCTTGTCATTGTGGTGATTTTGGTGGAAATAAATGTAATGACAGTCATAAAATATACATAGCACATACAGTAACTTATAGCATACGGTATATGGAAGAAAACACAGCTATTCCACTAATTTGTGTAATTGCTATATTGTGATTTTTAAGTATAAGTATTTTTATATGTATATTTATAAGTATATTTATATTTATATAAAACTGATGCACAAAGTATCTTTGCTGTGATAATAAAAGCTTCATACATCTTACATCTACCCTGTCTCTTTAAAATTATTTCTTTCATTTTCTATTATTTTGTGTGCAGCACATTTGTTGGGGGCGGGGCGTCGTCTCTTGTTGGCCACAGCCTTTCTCATAGCTGCCAGCATGTTGCTCAACGCCTCCTGCTTCCTCTTGGTAGGGATGTGCATGTCCACTCTCTTCCCTCTTTTTTTTATTATCTTTCTATTTATTGAGTGAGTGAGTGAGTGATTGCAATTTATTCACTTTGTATGCCAGCTGTAGCCCTGTCCTTTGTCCCCTCTCAACCCCTCCCTCCCTTTTTTCCTCCATGCCCCTCCCCCAGTCCACCCCTTCTATCTGACCGTAGCCTATCAGGTCTTGATTATATCAGGCACAAACTTGGTATGCTTGGTGAGGCACCTTGGCTTTCTGATGTTTTTCATCACCTTGTGGCCCTTGTTGCGGGCCACGGCTATGTTCTCCAATAGTATAATGACATAATTTCCCCTTCCTTCTCAGTCCTCCAAACCCTTCCATGTACTTTTCTTCTTGTCTTTCAAATTCATGGCCTATTGAACATGTCTTTTACTAGCCTTGTGATATAAATACAATAGTAAGATTACCTAATGAAGCACTTTTGTAATATGGGCTTTGTTGTTAAGTGTCATATAACCCTTGAAGCAAAGTCAAAACTAAATTTATCCATAACACAAATTTCTACTAGTGTGATTTACCCTGTATCTATAAAGTTTTGAGGGTTTTCTTTTCTTTTCTTTTCCTTTTGGATTCCACATGTTATATTTGTTTTTTTAACTTCACCAATCCCAAATAATAGTTAACTTAAAAAATGCCAGTGTAGTAAAGAAATGCGATATGTATGTATATTAAGGCTAAAGGTTTATATATTTATGGGATTTTTTTTGCTATGAATGATGTGTCACCATTATCAATTGGACTATTTATATTTTTCTTTTTAAGTTTACTTTATTCTTATCTTATGTTTTCTTCTACAATTTTTCAATACAACTATTAATGCTATATAAATTTTCCTTTATATTACCTAGTTGTCTCAGTTGAAATGTAGAAGTCATATTAATCTGTTTAAATTTCTTAGTGTCAATATCTTTCACCCTTTGCCCATCCAATATTCTTTTAACATGATAGGTAAATAAATTCAAGATGACTGTACAGTCAACAAATTTTTCAAGATACATGATAAAAATTAATACTTCAGTATGGCAGCTTTCATTGCAGTGGATGAAGATGTTGAAATATAGTGTAATATACTGTCATGGAGATATGCAATGTAAATTGAGATAACTGTTGGGGAAGTGCAAAAACACATTCTCACTAATGATTGTCCCTGACTATTAAGGACTCTGATTTTGAACTATTGAATTGTATTATGATCATAATTTTTAAAACATATATTTGATAAGTAAATGCCATGTTTTATATATATATATTGTGCTGGAATTTGGGAGTAGAATGATAATGAAATGCAGCTTATGAATATTATCATTCTGAACTAGAAAGGTATTCTCTGTATCTCCACCAATCTATTTAGGTGTATATGTCATATTTATCAAACATGTATAATGTATTGGACATGTACATGTATGAATGTGAATTTATATATTTATGTAATCTGTATCAATCCACATGCATGCACACACATGTATGTGTTCTTATGTAATTCTGAAAATATTTAGAGGTAGAGTTGTAAATGATACATTTTAGTTTTGTAATGGTGGGAAATATTTATTTTAATGATATTTGTAGCCCAATAATTTCACCCCAATTTAAATTCTATTTATTACTAAAATGTTTGCCTTTGGCTTTTTCCTCTAAGTGTTATCAATCAAAAATTAAATAATTATTGATTCATATCAGAAAAAAATTGGGGGGACTTTTTATGTTGTACAAAATTTATATCTACTAACATATTTTACTAATGGAGATGGAGAGATATCTCAGTTGCCTGGAATTCCTGTCAGCAAGGGAAAGTGACTGCTGAGGTAAAAGTATAGATCATCGGGTCAGTCAGTGTACCATCCACGTTTAAATGACGGGAAAGGCTGTAGTATAAAGTTTTCAAATGTCAGCATTAAAAGAAAATAATTGGGGTATAAAAGAAAATAATTTTAGGAGGATTGTTGTGCCCTCAATATTTATAAAAAGCTAACAAAGGAATTATATATATGCATATATATGCCATCTCATTTTTTAAAAAAGAGTTTTACTTTGCATTGTATGTTCTTTGATCTTCTCATGAACAGAGACACATGAAGTGGCAATGAGGCCAAGGGTGCTAAATGTCTTGGCACTCATTAACTACTGCAATTAGCACCATTTGTATTGATAATTTTCCAAGATGAAAGCATGATTTGTACAAGAAAAACAAAAAATTATGACATTTGCGAAAGTGGAATGACATTGACCAGGAAGAAACAAAAAAGAAACAGCTTACCTCAAAACACTTGAATTTTTGAAAAGTTGATTACATGAGAAGATCACTTCAAGTGATCACTATAAGTCTCTGAAGACTTATTAATGCTTTTGTGGCATTAAAGTAAAATGAAAAGATAGCAGGGCAGTCTGCCTTAATAGCTTGCTGGCTTGAACCCTAATACATAATGTTCTTGTAATAGTTTACGGGTGACTGCTGTAAATTGGTAGTGAATGTTTTCCAATTTTTTGGCTCTTCCTGTCAGATATGCTCTGAGAGAACATTTTGTTCTGAGGACATTATGAAAGCAATTGATCTACTTTAGAAGTTGCTTGACCATTTTAATATAGTGATAACTTTTCTCCACTCCAGATTGTGTGAATTTTTTTCTTTTTAATCTTTGTAACTTGAGTCAAATTATAGTCAGCTCATATTTGAATAGTTTGCTGTTCACCAAGTATTTTTCTGCACAAAAGAAAAGTCTAATTTTTCAATGATTTATGTTACCCTTATATATGTAGACAGATGTTTACATATACTGTTCTTGACTGAAGAATTTAGAAGGGTTAATTTCGAACCTAAACAGCTTGCTGAGAAATTGTTTTCAAGCATCTTGAAGGATTATATTTTATGTAAAAAGAAAATTTGAGGCATTGCACTGGTTTTATTTCTGTTGTTGTGATAAAATAATGTGAGAAAAAGAAACTTAGGGGATAAATTTTAGTTTAGATCACAGTTTATCATAGCAGGGAAGTCAAAGCAGCACAAACTTAAAATGTTACACTACGAGTCAAGAGCAGGGAGAAAGAAATGCATACGTACATAGTGGTCAGCTGGCTTTCTTTCTTACACAGCCTAAAGACTCATACCAGGCAGTGGTGCCGCCCAATTTCAGAAGGGTCTTCACATATCAATTAAAACAGTCAAGACAATTCCCCAGACATTCCCACATAGGCCAACCTGATGTAGACAGTCACTCTTGAGTCTATTACTAGGTGATTCTAGGTTATGTAAAGTTGACAAACTAACCGTAACAGGTTCCAAGTAAAATTACAACATTCTAGACAAATTTAGGGTGAGAATTTGCCTGAGATGTTTTAATTAAATTATGTAATAGGAAAGATTTTTTTGGAGAGGGGCATTTTATACTATCTTGGTTTCAGTTCTTGAAGCAGCATATGTTTATGTTATATATGCAGTAAAACAAGAATATATAGAATGAGTAGAAATTGAAACAGTCTCTATGCTGACCTTAGAGCCATGGAGAATTAGAGGTTCTTTGAGTAGCTCATCCTTTTTTTTGCGTGTGTGTGTGCCTGGGAACATTTGTTTCATATAAAAGTTATATTACAATATTAATGTAATAAGGGCAAAAGGCAGTTTAGAAGACAGATAAAAATCTGGATATATCCTAATTGCCCAAATAGATGGCAGATTCAGTTTTTAAGTAAAGTGATTTTACTTCAACAGTTTTCTTTTTTTCCCTTTCAAAACATTTGTCTTGTGGGGGGTGATCAAGAAAATTAAATTTAGAGACTTCATTTGGACTATGCTCACATTGTTCTGTATATATCTTCATTTTATTCAGAATCTTTGGATTTTTTAGTGCCTGACTCTTTTTCACTTTGTAACAAATCCACCAAAATTAATAGTAACACATGGAATTGTTCCTTGTTTCCATGTCTCTCCATTATTCCTTTTTATTTGTAATTTTCAAAGCTTCTTAGAATACATTTATAATGCTGCCATTTGTTAATACCTCTTGTTCTAATTTTGACAGGTTTTTTTTCTGAAATGTATTTTCATGCAATTCAATATGTTTCTAATGACACTGTGGTTTGATCCATATATGTTTTAGAAGTAAGACTATTTCTTATACTTCTTAAAATGAAGGGCCAGGAGACGACATGATGGCTCAGTGAATAAAGATACTTGTTGCAAATTCCTGACGTCTGTGTTTGATTCACATACTCCATGTAAAGATGAAGGAGGGAACCAACTTCACAAAATTGCCTTCTGACCTCTACACGTGTATCACGGGTATGCCTTCTCCACAGTAATAATAGCTACAAGTTTTTAAAAATTTTTTTATTTTTAATTTT
The DNA here is from genome assembly GCA_028658305.1 of Pachyuromys duprasi. Classification (NCBI taxonomy): domain Eukaryota; kingdom Metazoa; phylum Chordata; class Mammalia; order Rodentia; family Muridae; genus Pachyuromys; species Pachyuromys duprasi. Next base: position 5,850 of record JAQQSO010004279.1, on the reverse strand, counting down.
TTTAATATTAGTAACAGTTTATTAACTTTGTATCCCAGCTGTACCCCACTCCCTTATTCCCTCCTGATCCCACCCTCTCTCCCTCATCTCCTCCCTGCCCCTTTCCAAGTCCACTGATAGGGGAGGACCTCCTTCCCTTTCATCTGACCCTGTTTTATCAGGTATCTTCAGGACTGCCTGCAAAGTCCTCCTCTGTGGCCTAGTAGGGCTTCTCCTCCCTTGAGGGGGAGGGAGGTAAAGAGCCTGCCATTGAGTTCATGTCAGAAATAGTCCCTGTGCCCCTTACTAGGGTACCCACTTGGATACTGAGCTACCATGGGCTACATCCGAACAGATGTTCTAGGTTATATCCATATGTGGTCCTTGGTTGGAGAAACAGTCTCATAAAAAAAAAAAAAACCCCTGTGCCCTGATATATTTGGGTTAGCGGGATAGAATTTATTTTTTTGTAATACTTCCTTATTCTCATTTAAAAATTTATTCATGTATTGTGTGTGTGTGTGTGTGTGTGTGTGTGTGTGTGTGTGTTTGCCATAGCTTGCATGTGGAGATCAGAGGACAACTTGCAGGAATTTTCTCTTACCACCATGTGGATTCTCAGAATTCAACTCTGGTTCTCAGGCTTGGGAGCAGGCCCCTTTACCTTCTGAGCCATTTTACCACACACTAATTTTACACTCATATTTCTTTATTAATTTATTTGTTAATCTTTTTATTTTTTTGAAAAATTTATACAAATATGCAATATATGTTGATCAACTCTCCCCTACACACAGCCTCTATCCCCACAGTTCCGTATCCCCCCTACTCAACCAAACACTGTTCCTTCTTCCAGCTCTGCTTGGGTTCTCTCTAACATATCTTCTTTCCAAACTGATAACCTCTTTTTTTGTTTGTTTTTTTGAATAACCCACCAAATTTCCAGATACCTATGAGTGTAGTATCACCCATAGGTAACCTGTCAATGGCCAGCCCCCAAAGAAAGGGGTCTCATCTCAGCAAAGGTCACTTGACAGTAACTTCTCAGGTAGAGGCCTGGCATGGAGTGTGCCTTCCTCCTCCATGCTGGAAAATGTAACAGGTTAAATTTGAGCAGCTGTGTGAACAAACTGCTGCTAGTTCTTGTATGCAGTAATCATACCCAGAAGACAGGATTTCACAGCTTTTCTTCCCACACTTCTACTCCTTTTGTCTGCCTCCTTTTATGCAGTATTCGCTGAGCCTTAGAGGAGATGGGTGGTAGTAAAAGTTGGATACACAGATGAGTACCCACAGTGACTCACCATTTGGACCACTTCCTACAATTCTACATTAAGAAGCTTCTCAGACCAGGGTGTCAAGCAGCATACATCTGTGGGTGTAAATGTAAATATTAGAAGGAAATTTGACACCATTACCATTTAGAAAATAATCTTTTTTTTTTTTTTCCTGTTTGGCCTGTGAATTCTCCAGTTACGGTCTTGGACCATGTTAACAGTACCAGATAAGAAGTCCCTCCTATGGAATAGGTCTCTAATCCAATAAAAAAAAAGCAGCTGGCTAAACAGTCTTGCCTCTGTTGCACCAGTGGCAATATCTTGCCTGGGTGGTCAGTATTGTAGCTTGCAGGGACCAAGTGCTGGGTAAGACAATTGATGTCTTTTCTCCTCCAGCAGCATGCATAGAACCTTTATACATTGTAAAAGCTTGCCTTCACAGTGATTACCTGGTCAGTTCAGGGTTGGTTTCCTTATAATCTACAGCTGAACTATATGATGTCTTCATATAGTTGTAGTGCTCAACAAAGGTAATGGTTATTTTTAAAATTAATTAATTATTATTTATTACAATTTATTCCGTTTGTATCCCAGCTGCAGCACCCCTCATCTCCCCCCAGCCCACCTACCCTCTCGCTTCTTCCCCTGTTCCCCTCCCCTAGTCCACTTAGAGGGGCGGTCTTCCTCCCCTTCTATCTGACCCTAGCCTATCAACAGACCCCAAAAACCTGGTTATTTTTTTTTAACAAACCCAATAAATGTTAATTTCTCCAGATGGTTACCATAGTGATGTGAGTGTGTGTATATGATGACATCAGGTTTAGGGAATGTCACTTTAGGTTCATTTTTTTCCCCAAGTGATGTTTGGGTATCAAGTTGAGAGATTGTGGTAGCTCATGTAAATATTGACCTGCGTTTGTCAGATCTGTTTTACTACAGAAAATGGCTTGTATTGCTGGTGCCAGGGATTTTAGGACTGAAGTCCAAGGGTTTGCCAATTTTTTCAGAATTGTCTAATGAACCAATAATGGGAGTTATATTTTTCTTTACAAATATACAAGTGTAGTTTTCTTTGAGAACAATTTAAACATGTGTATAGCATTTGAATTCAGTACTTTTGGTACCAGTAACTTTAGTGGCTGAGTTGGAAATGATGGGTTATTAGTTCCACAGAAGGTAAAGCTGTCTCAAATATGTTGTCTTCTCTTTAGCAGTCTCTACAAACTTCAACCCTGAAGGGTCTTGACTTTTTTTTTTTGGTTGTTTAAACTTAGTCTGCAGAAAAAATAAAAGCTGTTGTTTCTTTTTTTAATATCATGAAAACAAAGGATGTTGAGTTATGGTGAGCTAGACTCAAAAGAGCACGAGATAAGAAAATCGACAGTCTATGAAACTAAACACTTTCCTTGAATGTTTATTAAAATTGTATTTTTTCTTTTAAATGCTTAAATACTTTTGGGGTAATGGAGTACTACAAAAATACGTATTTTTTTAAGGCTTTTAGACTTACAAACTTTTATAACAACTTCCCATAACCATACATTTGATGTTAAGTTGCAGTTACCACAAGAATCTTACACATTCACTCTCTCTATGAGGTAGCTTTTTTGATATGTTCATTTTTGAAAATTTTGACAGATGAATATATAACTATGAGCTAGAATGTCATGTTTCATGACATCTCAGTGATAAACTCAAGATAATTAGCAGATACACCATCTTAAGCATAACATTTTGTTATAGTGAACACACTTAGATTTATTTCTTTTATCTTGAGATATGTATAACAGTATTGTTAATTATGTGTATAGCATTATTGTTAATTAACCCTGCTGTGCCATAGCATACCAAGGTTTTCCACCACCATAACATCAATTAAATTCTCCTATGCAATAGCCAATCAGTAGACAAACCGATAAAGAAAATATAATGTGTGCACAAAATGGAATAGTAGTTAGGCATTAAAAAGCATGGAATGAAAAGCATGGAGATGACAGAAGCTCCATAAGGAGAGCAACAGAACCAAATAATCTGAGCACAGGGGTCTTTCCTGAGACTGATACTCCAACCAAGTACCGTGCATGGAGATAATCTAGGACCCTTGCACAGATGTAGCCCATGGCAGTTCATTGTCCAAGTGAGTTCCATAGTAATGGGAACAGGGACTGTCTCTGACATGAACTGATTGGCCTGCTCTTTGATCACCTCTCCCTGAGGGAGGAGCAGCTTTATTAGGCCACAGAGGAAGACAATGCAGCCACTCCTGATGAGACCTAATAGACTAGGATCAGAAAGAAGGAAAAGAAGACCTCCCCTATCAGGGGACTTGGGGAGGGGCACTGGTGCAGAAGGGGGAGGAAGGGAGAGATTGGGATGGGAAGAGGGAGGGAACTACAGGGGTATATAAGGTAAATAAAGTGTAATTAATAATTTAATAAAAAAGAAAAAAAGCATGTAATAATGTAATCTCCTTAGAGGGACCTAGGAAATATGAACGAAATAGTAAGGCACAGAAAGAAAACCTTGATCATATTCACAGGTGGGATATGAACTGGTTGGTCGCAGAAGTAAAGAGCAGGATAGTAATTATTAGAGACGTGGAAATACTCAAAGAGATGAGAGATCACTTAGCGAGTCTGTTTCATAAAGATTTAACAAAATAGCCTACGCCATTAAATGAACTCACGGTTATATGTTATATAGATTAAACATTCACTAGTAAAGGGCAGTTTTGGATGATTCTTTCAATTTTATTTAATTTCAGACTAGTGTCACTTATCTCTGGGTTTTGTTTGTTTGCTCTCTTTGGTGTTTTTATTGTTTGGAGCATAGCTTTTAACAACAACAAAATCCAAATACCTCCAAATTTTTGTATGTATAGCATACTGTAGATATTTATGAACTAATAAGTGTAGTTGGGCCACTAGTAGATGAGAGAAAGCTGCTATCAGATTGAAGTGGCTTTTCCCTGTAAGAAAGACAAAACTGCAGGGTGTGGTAGCACAAATCTTTAATCCCAGCACTCAGAGAAGCAGAGGCAGGGGCATCTCTGTGAGTTTGAGACTTCTGTGAGTTTGGTCTTCAAGGTGAGTCCAGGACAGCAAAGGCTACGCAGAGAAACCCTGTCTTGAAAAAGACCAAAACCAACAAACAAAACAATAACAACCCCCCCACACACTCAGTTGTACATTTCCTGCTCTAGCAAGAAACAACACCATTTTTAAACTATCAGTATAGTTCCCAGGTTATCAAGTAAACAAAATAAATAGAAATAGTCTACTTGGAAAACAGTTGGGAAATAATATAAATATTTGCTTCTGGGATACCTCACTCAGGATGATCTTTTCTAGTTCCCACCATTGCCTGCAAATTTCATGATTTCCTTGTTTTTAATTGATGAGTAGTATTCCGTTGAGTAAATGTACCACAATCTCTATCCATTCCTCAGTTGAGGAACATCTGGGTTGTTTCCAGATTCTGGCTCTTACAAATAAAGCTGCTACGAACATGGTTGAGCAAATATCCTTGTTGTGTACTTGAGCATATATTGGATATATGCCTAGGAGTGAAATAGCTGGATCCTGAGGAAGCTTCCTAATTTTCTGAGAAAGGGTCAGATTGATTTCCAAAGTGGTTGTACAAGTTTACATTCCCAACAATGGAGGAGGGTTCCCCTTTTTCCACATCCTCTCCAGCATGTATTGTCCCTTGAATTTTTGATCTTAGCCATTTTGATGGGTGTAAGGTAAAAATCTCAGGGTTGTTTTGATTTGTATTTCTCTCATGACTAAGGACATTGAACATTTATTTAAGTGTTTCTCTGCTATTTGATATTCCTCCGCAGAGAATTCTGTTTAGCTCTATAGTCCATTTTTAATTGGCTTACTTGATTTGTTGCTTTGTAACTTCTGGAGTTCTTTACATATTCTAGATATTAGCCCTATGTCAGAAGCAGAAAGACACAAATGGTATATACTCATAAGTTGATAGTAGACATATAATACAGGATAAACATACTAAATTTGTATACCTAAAGAAGCTAAGCAAGAAGTTGGACCCAGGGTAAGATGATCAATCCTCACTCAGAAAGGCAAACAAGATGGACCATCAGAAGAGGGAGAAAACGGGAAACAGGACAGGAGCCTACCACAGAGGGCCTCTGAAAGACTCTGTCTATCAGTGTATCAAAATAGATGCTGAGATTCCAGCCAAACTTTGGGCAGAATGCAGGGACTCTTTTGAAAGAAGGGGGAGATGAAAGACCTGGAGGGGACAGGAGCTCCACAAGGAGAGCAACAGAACCAAGAAATCTAGGCTCAGGGTTTTTTTCTGAGATTGATATTTCAGCCAAGAACCATGCATGGAAATAACCTAGAACCCTGCATAGATGTAGCCCATGGCAGCTTAGTCTCCAAGTGGGTTCTCTAGTAAGGGGAACAGGGGCTGTCTCTGACATGAACTCATGGGCTGGCCTTTTGATCACCTGCCCCAGAGTGGGTAAAGCCCCTACACAGGGCTTCACAACAGAGTGCTTGTCAGTATTTTTTTTCTGAAATATTTCAAGAATATAAAAAGACAATTAATATAATAAATA
>JAQQSO010004278.1:0-12912 GCA_028658305.1 Pachyuromys duprasi | reverse complement strand
ATCCTGACTTAGAAAGACAAATGGAATGGACATTGGATGTAGGAGAAAACAAGTAACAGGACAGGAGCCTACCACAGAGGGCCTCTGAAAGACTCTACCTAGCAGTGTATCAAAGCAGATACTAAGACTCATAACCAAACCTTCGGCAGAGTGCAGGGAATCCTAAGAATGAAGGGGGAGTTAATATGATCTGGAGAGAACAGGAGCTCCACAGGATCAAATATATCAAGGCTCAGGGGTCTTTTATGAGACTGTTTCTCCAACCAAGGACCATGTATGGATATAACCTAGAACCTCTGCTCAGATGTAGCCCATGGTAGCTCAGTATCCAAGTGGGTACCCTATTAAGGGGAACAGGGACTATTTCTGACCTGAACTCAATGGCTGGCTCTTTGACCTCCCCCCTCTCCTGGAGGGAGGAGCAGCCCTGCCAGGCCACAGAGGAGGACTTTGCAGCCAGTCCTGAAGATACCTGATAAACCAGGGTCAGATGAAAGGGGAGGAAGTCCTCCCTTATCAGTGGACTTGGAAAGGGACATGGAGGAGATGAGGGAAGGTGGGATTGGGAAGGAATGAGGAAGCGGGATACAGCAGGGATACAAAGTTAATAAACTGTAATATTAAAAAAAGAAAGAAAGAAAACAGTAAAGGATCTTTGAAAGCTTAAAAAAATTAAAAGATAAAAATAAATTTAAAAAACAAAACTGTATTGTAACTAACTTGTAAATAAAAAACATTAGGAAGTGAGATTAAACTTGGCTGTTCCTCTTGCTCATTCCACTGTTCACCAACAAAATTGCTATGCAGGGATAAGATTTTTAAGCTACCAACACTATTTCTTTACTGTGTTACTGAAATTTAAGACAGGGCTTCCACAAGCCAGCCTGGAATTCTCGATCCTCTCACTCTACTTCTCTAAAGCTGCGTTGTACGCATGCACTAGCCCACCTGGCTACAACATGATTGCAATGTCACTAAGATCTCTTTTAATGAAACTACATCATTTAGAGGCACAGCTGAAGACAGCTAGAAATTCTTTCCTGGCACTCCTTGCCATAATGGGCTGTTGTGGACTGACCTGCAGGGCTTCAAGAAAAGGTTTTTACAGGGAATAACTGAGTGAAGAGCATGCATGTTTTTACTTTGCTTGCTTCTCAGAACCTTCTAGGCAGGAATCTGGAGTGGCTAGAACTGCAGCAACGCCACATGATTTTAAGGAAAATAATCCAGTCACTACACTCACCCAACAAGAAAGAAAGAAGTCTGGTCCTCAGGAACATTCAAAGCCACCACAGCAGCCATTTATTTCAGTTCATTTACTGTGGATTTCTGCTCCTCAGATAATTACTTATACAATAATCGGTGATTGTCTTTTTATAGCAAGAGTGTCCGCATCCGCTGATACATCGTTTGAAAGGACTGCAGACTGAGATACACACACTCACAAAAAAACAGCTCTCTGAGAAAAGAATTACATTTCATAGTCCCCCTTAAGTTAAAGAAGGCTGCGACAATGTACCAGAACAACAGCTCTGAGGGCATAGAGAAAGAAAACTAAAACAATGAACAACAGTAAAGTCCCCATGTTTCTAGTTTATTTTCTACAACTTTCTATTGAATGTCATTGTCAAAAACATTTATTAGGTATCCAGATGACTTCCAGTTATATGTAAGACAGAGCTGTTTAATGAACTAGCATGATCTCTGCCTCTCAGCAAACAAGTCACAACATAGAGTTTCAAGACAAAAAGAATGCCATCGACTAGAAAACATTACTTCTGGAAGCTGCTAGAACATCTCATTTCTTTCCATCATTGGCAAGACCTTGGCCAGAATTCTTTTGGATCAGCTCACTGATGGCAACTGGGTCCTCCCAGAATAACTGTGGCTTTAAACCACAGGGCAACTGACATAATCATTGCTCTATGTCATAAACAAGAACAACACAGAAAACAGACTGAACATTACTTAATTTATTAACTGCATCAAATGCTGATGGTATCTGTAGGCTCAGCCATAAATTACTATACAGCTTTTTGTGTCTATAACTTGTCAGTATCTAAGAAGTTGGAGGGACAATGTGCATTAGTCAGTCCCTGAAGAGTCATTCAAACAGATACTATACATCTCATGGTATAATTCTAGTTATTTATCTGAGTACTTAATGACTACCTTTCCCATCAGACTAAATGCTCCATAAAAAAAGCTTGAAATTCTCTTATCCACAACCTAATTCCCAGTGCTTACTTTAGTGATTTGCATATACTATATCAAAAACAGTTGTTGAGTGAATACATGTTAAAGAGAATTATAAGACACAAAATTCTTCTCATTTCCCACCATGGAGACAAAACATAAGACAGGGATGGGCAGAGGTGTCTGTGAGGAAAGTAATTGCTCTACAAACAGAGGACTTGAACTCAGACACGCACACACACGTGCACACACACACACACACACACACACACACACACCAGAGGCCCTGTGAAATGCCAGGCACAGCAGTATGTTTGCAGTAGGCAAGACAAGGTCCCAACCAAACATTCTACCCAAATTGGCAAACTTCCCGTTCACTAAGAGAACCTGTCTCCAAAACTAAAGTGGATTGAGCTAGAGAAAAATACCTAATATCAAATTCTGACCTACTCTGGCCTCTGCACAAGTGTGGTTTCCAGGGGGACAAGACATTTATCCTATGACCTCTAGGTCTAAGAGAACACTGCCTAAGAGGCCACGGAAAATATAAGCCACAAAAAGATAGGGCGAAGGGCTCCAAAGTGCCATCTTCTGGGCAAGACGGCCATTACAACCAGGAACTCAAAGCTGCTGTGGATACCTGTTCAGCATCTGCACAAGAGTGAGCCTATCATCTGTTAGCCTTAGAGAGGCTACTCCTCACTGCTGGACTTTGTGCTGCCAATAGATTCAGGGAGAAGAGTCACTGCTTTCATTTGATCATCCTCCGGTGGTCCCACCAGGTTCTAATGGATAGTTCCAAGCTAACTATCACACAGATGGCCATAGCAAATGGGTCACAAAACAAAAACAAAAGTCATAAATCTGGGAAAGGGATGGCGAGAGGCAGTTTGATAAAAATGGAAGAGGGTAAGAGATGATGGAGACTGGCTGCATCCTCTTCCTCTGTGGCCTGGCAAGGCTGCCCCTTCCCCACCCCAGGGGGTAGGTGATCAAAGAGCCATCCACTGAGTCCATGTCAGAGACAGCCCCTGCTCCCCTTACTAAGGAACCCCCATGGAGACTGAGTTGCCTGTGGTCTACGTCTGATTAGCCAGTCTCTCCATGTATGGTCCTTGGTCTTCCCTATCCCCGGACACAGATTCTTTGACCTTGTTGGTCTCCTTTTGGAGCTCCTATGCCCTCCAGGTATTCCTGTCTCTCCCTTCTTCCACTGGTGAGATCTAATAGACTAGGATCAGATAGTAGGGGAGGAGGACCTACCCCATCAGCTGACTAGGGGAGGGGCATAGGGGGAAAGGAGGGAGGGAGGGTAGGACTGGGAGGAAATGAGAGAGGCGGCTACAGTGGGGATACAAAGTGAATAAATTGATATAAATAATAAGTCAATTTTTAAAAGATTAATAAAACCAAAGCATGACACTGTGGAAAAAAGAGAGAGAGATGATGGAGAAAGAAAAGCATCAAAGTTCTAATGTTGAACCAAGATCCAGCTGAACACCCTACAGTGACAAGAATGTTTGGTGTCTGTGTCCTCCAGCGTGACAGTCACCGCTCACATGTGGCAACCAAGCTCTGGAGGTGTGGCTATGGCAGCATCACCACAACACCTCACCGCCATCTTGCTCTATGCAGCTAGAATTAGGGTCTCTTAAACACTCATTGAAGAACCTCTTAGGGTTTGGGGTAGAGGATGAGGAATCTTAAATTACGTTTGAGCATAAAAGTAATTACCACTACACCCAAATTACCACTACCCCCAGTTACCACTACACCCAAAATATACACAGCCAAAAAAAAAATCCAGGAATGATAACCAGTACATTATTTACATGAGAACTGTACTTCTCTAAGTTATATTTAAAGAAAGAGTGGAAGAGAGCTTTGCCGCCCTTAGCTATACTGAGAACTTAAACAGTCTCTGAAGCATACAGCATTGTTAGGATTACAAAGTCAAACTTTTGAAACACAAACACAGTCAAGATGAAGACAAACACTAAATGAAATCAGAGATGGTGCTGGATGGTGGTGACGCCGGGGTACATCTATAAGGACTTTAAACATAACCCTTAGAATATGATTCCACGGGTTTTATTCCTTATCCATCCCTCTATCTATCTGTCTGTTTATCTATCTATCTATCTATCTATCTATCTATCTATCTATCTACCTACCTAACTATCATCTATCTATCTATTTATCACCTATCTATTTATTTTGTGGTGACAGAATCTTATGTAACCAAGGATGACCACAAACTTGCTGTGTAACTGAGACCGGCTTGGTCCTCCTGGCTCCATCTCCCAAGTAATGGGAGTACAGGTGTGTGCCCTCATGCCTGACCAGGTTTCTAATGAACACTTAAAATGATACATTTTGCATTTTCATTTGTCTACTCTGGGTGTTAAATTTAAAGAGGGGGATGTTGAGGATAGGTGATACAGAGAGATAAGGGGAGAAGACTGGAATAAAGCAGGGAGACTCCTCCACCTTCTGTTACCTTAATTGCAATTGACATGCATGCACTGGAATAACCAGGAACAAATTCTACTCAGTTTAACAGAGGTCTTTTTCATAATTCCGATACTATTTACACTAACATGTATGACCTGTCTAAAGCTGATCATACAAATATTTGCAACAACAGAATAAACTCCACAGAATAAAAAAGCTACTTCTAATGGACATTATGATGTCTGGTGCTGTCGACTAGTCAAGTTGACAGAATATAGAATCACCTGGGATTTGAGCCTCTGAGCATGTCCATGATGACTTATCTTTATTGTACTGATTGAGGTAGAAGAACTGCCTAATGTAGGTGATGCTGGAATCTGGCTGGCATCCTAGACTAAGTGGAGAAAGAGAACTGGGCATGAGCAACAGGGTGTAGTCATCACTGCTTTCCAGCTGTGAATATATACAACAAGCACCTACACCTTGATCTCCCCACCATGATGGACCATATTCTTGATCTATGAGCCAGAATAAACTGTTACATTTTTTTGTCAAAGTGCTTTATCAGAACAACAGGAGAAAAACTAAAAGAAACAAGTATATTTTGTATTAAGCAAAATGAGAAATGGAAACATACACCTATTCTACTTGCCTAAGGCTCCAGAGGGACGGATGTCTCTAGAACCAGTCTCTAGAGTTACCAGTAACCCATGTCTTACATAAAGGCAGTGAGGTTAGAAAGCAACTACAATTGTCCAAAGGGGGTCAAAGGAGGTCAACACAAGGCTACAAAGATCCTTAATTTCTACTCTGTGATTCTCGTGTTTCCCAGAAACTTCTGGTTTTCCTGGAAATGTTAAGAGCCAACTCTATTCTCACAGTAATAATTTTAAAATAACAGCATCAATAAGACTCCTGAAGCAGTGTGTGACTGAGCATCATCTGTACCACATGCTAGACAGATGATCTTGAGCAATGATTTAATTACTGCCCTAACAGTTTGATTAGCTAAAACATGAAATGCATTTAAAAACTTCATGCATAGTTGATACAAGGTGTTAATATACAAGTCCAGTGACTGACTGACTGCTCATTCTTTCACAGGAACTTCTCTGAAGGCTTACACACAAATCTCTACAATGTTCTAAAATTGGTATTATTATTTGTATTTTGCTTAAAAGTAAATAAGCACAAAACTGTTAGGTCACATGGCTATACCCATCTAAGTAGCAACTCTGAGAGTCAAACCCAGGGATGCTAGGCCCCTTAGCATGTGCTCTTAAATGATGCTCTTGCTGCTCAGATACATTTTCACATGCTAAGTTGCCTCCCACATATTAGTTCATTATTGGATTCCCCAAAACCTGTCAATGTTATAACATTTAGAAAGTCTTTGAAAATATAACTAAAAGATTTTTCAGATGAGGAGATAATCCTGGGACATCATAGCATCAGATGACTGACTACTTATAAGAGAAAGGCAGAAGAGCATTAAAGACAGACACAAAGAGAACATCATTAAAGGAATATTAAGGATAGACACAAAGAGAACGTCATTAAAGGCAGAGCAGAAAAAGATTCAGCCACAAACCAATGAAGGCTAACAGTCATCAGAAACTTGAAGAGGCAAGAAAGGACTATCCCCTGGAGCCCGTGAGGGGACAATTGTCCTGTTCACACATTGATTTCAGACTTGTAACTTCTGGAGCTATAAAAAACAATCATCTGTTTAAGCCACCAAGTCTATGTTACACTAAGTCATTTGTTACATCAGACCTAAAAATTAATAAATATTAATAACTTAATAAATATCTATCATATATTGTACTGCCTTGTCTCTTAACAGAAAAAAGCATCCATACATATGCTTTGTAAGTTTATTGTGTGTTGCTATTCATCAAACAAAGGGGAGTAAACAAAGCATGAGATGGACATATAAACAAATGAGGTGATTTTATAAAGAACAGTGAGTCGCATAAGGAAGGAGGTAGACAACTACATGACAAGGCTGAGGAGCTCTTTCATTTCAGAAACTATGAGAGCAGAATGAGCCTCATGGTGATGAGTGGTAAATGCTCACACCAACAGGAGAAAGATGCTTTGGACAAGTAATGCTGGAGAAGAAGACTGACCAAAACTGATACTGGTATAACACAGCAACAGAAAGAAGAACAACATGCCTAAAGAGTGATGAAAGAGGAAGAACAGTAAGAAGTACTCAGCAGGGAAGGCAAGAGGTAGAACATTTGTGTCAATTATCTATTGTTTCAATGATACTTTCATAAGGAAGATGGACTAATTTTTGTTTCATGTAACAAAAGCCTGCAAAACTTCAGAAGGCATTCAACAATAAATGTGTATGGATTGTGCTTTGGGCTCAAGTAGGAATCAGATAGACATAGAGGCTGACCTCAACTTGTCTTAGCCTATTATCTTGTGATTAAATAGGTGTCTGTTTATTGAGGAAGGCGTAGAGTGTGATTGTCCTCCTAGCTAGTTCTTATGATGATGGCAAAGGTTGGAATGAGCCACCATCCCAAATGCAGGATAAGAATCTTGAAGGACATTTTAGATTTGGATGGATGGATGGATGGACGGACAAAATGAAGGGATTTTAAGCACAAGAATTGTTGTGAGTAAAGCAATGATGATAGTAAAGAGTACCTCACATGGAAATGATGAAAAGATTAGCAGGTATGCCAGCTATCCCGATGTATCACACACAGGAAAATGCAGTCTTACAAATGAGGCACACATTTAACCTATATAGAAGAAACCACTACATTTTTAAAAGTTTTAGGAGTTTACAGTTTGAAATATAATAAGTAGGAATGTTTGAGGGCTAAAGACATTCATGAGACTACAAACCTAAGATTCCTAACATGCATAACAATAAAGACTCAATGTAGCTTTACAGTAAATAATGCAGAAACCTGAAATTATGAATCAATGTATACATATAACAATCCTTGTTGGTAACCCAGTGTTGAAAGCTATCATCAGATTGTTTTTCTGGAAGTAAGATATCATATGACTCCACAATTGCTAGGAATTAAAACAGAATTCAAAAATTATCTTTCAAGGGGCTAGAAAAAAGTCATGAATAATATCTTAAGCATGTTCATCAACTTTCAATGTTCTTAAATATTGGTTTGTGACAAGAGCATGAAAGGAATTCTTAAAATTGTAATATTTGAGTATGTTCTATTCCTTACAACTGATCTTTGATTGGCTTAATAATTCTGTTTACATCTCACTAAATACAACATACCATCTGGTAACAAGACCCAAGACCAGGTTGACCTCACTATGTAGAGCTGAGACTAGCATTGAACACATGATCCTCCTGCCTGTAGAATTCTAGAATGGCAAGTGAGTACTAGCATGTCCAGATAAGTATTTTTGATTGTGAGTGGACAAAATGGTCATGTTTTCCTGTTAAGTATATAACACAACCCAGAGGTCCCTGAAAAGGGAGTGGCAAGATGAATTCTTCGGTAAGCCAAACCTACCATACCATCTGCTGTATTGACCCTGCTCTACATACAGACATCATTTTGTTACCTGTTTTTCTATACTTTCATTTCCATTGAAAATAGGTTTTCTCTTTTTCCCTCTTATCTTTAAACTATGCTATCAGAATACCAAGTACATTTAGAACTTTATCTACTTCACTGATCTCTACTATACATGTTTAAGAATTGGAAAGTTAGATGAATGTCTTTTTTATTCTATACTGTCAGGAGAATATGAAATCTCCTCTTATTGGCCTCACAAATTCACCTATCTTATCACCATTATTACTATGCTATATCTTCCATCTTTAATGGAAAATCTTCCTTTAGTATCACAGTCATTTGTCTATAATTCAACTTTTCTCTGTTCCTCACTCTAAGTCATTGGCCTAGTGTCACTATGCGATGTCTCTACCTATTTCCTCGTGTTCTTCCTTAACTCTGTTCCCATCAGGGATCAGTACCTATTAGAATCATTGAAAATGCTTGATCAGGTCATTAATGAACACTATATGATGAATTCAACAACATCAGTTCTCAGAAACACAGTAGCAATTGGCACAGATGGTTATTCCATGTGTTAGTCTGCATCTATTTTTTATTTAGAGTGATTTTAATTGATTTTTTGAAAATTAAAATTACATTTCTAAAATTAATATCATCTGGTCATGATATGTAACTTCCATATAACTGGATTTTATGAGTATTTTGTTGAGGATTTTTACACCTATATTCATGAGAAAGGTGGGCTGGCCTTTACTTTTCCCTTCTGGTAATATTCTTTTTTGGTTCTGGTAGCCTTTATGCCAGACTTATAAAAAGGACCGAGATAAATATCAGTCAGGATGCATCCAGAAAAGTTAAATTATACATATAGATATGCACATATCCAGAAAGTGATTTTTGCTTTACATGTATACAAATACACATGATGTGCTTCAGGGATGTGATCTCATGCAGCTGTGGTAGTTAATTCCACATTCCTAGTAAGATCACTCCATCTCATGTTGACATCCACAGACCAGGCAAGCTGAAGACAACTAGATATAAATTAAAAGACAAGGAGCAAAAGAGTAGAGACAAACTAGGCTCTTCTTGAAATCAGCATGACTTGAAACCCACGAGGACGGAATGAAACTCATCAGATTTTCCCATGTCTGAGCCCTCTGACAACACACACACACACACACACACACACACACTGATCCAGAGAAATTGAATGTGATTCCAATGGAACATGGAGAAATAGTAGACCTGATTGTTATCAAGACCAGTGGGATGAGCCAGTGGACAAGTGACATCATGTGTGAATTATAGGTTTTTATTTTCCTTCACTTCCACCATCCAATTCTCAACGTCCTCCATGTCCCACACCAATTGAAAACATACAGATAAATATGGTGAAATTCTGAAAACCCAGTTTGGTCAAGGTAAGGACCTGGTGTTAACCCATGTAGACCCTGCTTCAGTCTCTGTGAGCTCATATATGCCTTGCTTAGTTGATTCAGACAGAGGGCCTTGTTCTCCTGATGTCCTTCACCCCCATCCCGCATCCTTATGTCAAACCCCTGGGCTCTTACAATCTTTTTGTCTTCTCTACCATGGGATTCCCTGAGCTCTGAGGGTAGGGATTTGATGGAGACATCCCATTTAGACTCTCTCGGCATAATGGTTGGCTGTGGGACTCTGCATCTGTTCCCATATGTTGCCTTAGGAAGACTCTTTGATGCTGACTGGAAAAGGCACTGACTGTTCTATGAGTATAGCACAATATCATTAGGATTTGTTTTATTGCTTCTTATTATAATTTTTTAAGACCAGTAGTGAGCTAGGCATGGTGGAGCATGCCTTTAATCTCAGCACTCAGGGAGTGCTTTTCCATGATCAATGAGTAATGTGGGTGTTGTACTTAGCAATGGGGCCCTTTTGTCAGTTTGTGGAGAGCAACCCTTTATCTTAGTAAAAGCATGGGTCATTTGGGAATTTCCATGTCCCCCATGGCCAACAGCTCAGTTGAATGCAACCCAGTCATGCCACTGAAAGCCTCACCTGGCAACCTGTTGAGACTCGATATCCACCACTACCAGAAGTCCTCATTAGAACAGCACGCGGTGGTGCAATCCTTTAATCCCAGCACTTGGCAGACAGAGGCAGACAGAACTCTGTGTGTTTGATGCCAGCCTGTTCCAGGAGGGCCAGGGTGACACACAGAGAAACCCTGTCTTAAAAAAAACCAAGTCCTCATTAGGTTCACCTTTATAGATTCTAGGGGTTTCCACACCTTCCTGCAAAGTACCCCCTACCCCAGGCATCTCTCCTCACACTTTTCTTCTACAACATCTCCCTTCCCTACCTGGACACCACCCCAAGTCCACTCATAAAATATATTCAATTTTTCCCTTCCAAGGAGATACATGTGTCCCCCTAGACCCCTCCTCTTTACCTAACCTCTCTGAATCTACAATTATATCTTAGTTATCATTTTCTTAATGACTAATATCCACTTACAAGTAAATACATGCCACATTTTTTAATCTTTTTATCCTTCTAGAATAATTTATCACTCAGGATTTTTTTCTAGTTCCATTCATTTGCCTGCAAATTTCATGGTGTCATTTTTTTAACAGCTGAGTGATATTCCATTCTGTAAATGTTCATTTTCTTTATACATTCTACTGTTGAGGGACATGTAGCTATGTACCTGACTATTATGAATAAAGCCACAGTAAACATGGTTGAGCAAGTGTCCTCGTGATAAAATAGAGCATTCTTTGGGTATATATCCAAGAGTGGTATATCTGGATCTTGAGGGGGATTGATTCCCAACTTTCTGAGGAACTGCCATATTGATTTCCGTAGTGGCTGTACAGGTTTTCACACTCACAAGCAATGGAGGAGTGTTTCCCTTGCTCTACAACTTTACCATCATAAGCTGTTATTTTGTGGTTTTGATCATAGCCATTGTGACAGGTGTTAAGATGGAATCTCAAAATAGTTTTGATTTGTATTTCCCTGATGGCTAAGGATGTTGAACATTTCTTTAAGTGTTTCTCAGCCATTTCAGATTCCTCTATTGAAAATTCCATTTAGACTTGTAGTCCATTTTTGGATTATATTCTTGTTATCTAGTTTCTTAACCTCTTCATATATTTTGGATATCAGCCCTTTATTGAATGTGGAATTGGTTAAAAAGAAAAATTTCCATTCTGTAGGCTGTGGCTTTGTCTGATTGATGGTGCCTTTTGCCTTATAGAAGTTTGTTTTATAAAGTTCCATTTATTAATTGTTGAACTTAATACCTGCACCATCAATGTTCTGTTCAGAAAATCATCTCCTATGTCAATAAGTTCAAGGCTATTCCCCATTTTCTCTTCTATCAGGATAGGGTTTCCAGTTTTATGTTGAGGTTTGATACACCTGGACTTGACTTTTGTGCAAGGTGATATGTATGGATCTGTTTGAATTCTTCTACAAGCAGATATCCACTTAGACCAGCACCATTTATTGAAGAGGCTGGGCTTTTTTTTTTTTCTCCATTGTATAGTTTTGGCTTCTTTGTCAAAAATCAGGTGTCCATAGATGTGTGGATTTATGTCTGGGTCTTTAATTTGATTCCATTGATTAACAGGTCCATTCTATGTCAATATTATGCAGTTTTTATTTCCATAGTTTTGTAGTACAACTTGAAATTGGGAATGGTAAGACCTCCAGCAACTCTTTTGTTGTTCAAGATTAATTTAGCTATCCTAGGATTTTTTTTTTTCCATTTGACATTGAGAGGTTTGTAAATAATCGTGTTGGAATTTTGATGGGATTTGCACTGAATCTGTAGATTGCTTTTGGTAGGAAGGTCATTTTTATTATGTTAATCATCCCAATCCATGAGTATGGGAGATGTATCTTCTGACATAATTTTCAATTTCTTTCTTCAGTGAAGTTATTATACTTGCTTGGTTGAGTTACCCAAAAATATTTTATATTATTTGTGGCTATTGTGAAATGTTTTGTTTCTTCTCAGTCTGTTGCTTGAAAATAGGGATGCTTTTTGTGTGTGTTGATTTTGTATCCAGTATTTTGATGAAAGTGTTTATCAGGTTGGAAGTTTCAGGGTCATTTGTGTATAGTATCATATCATCTGCAAATAATACTTTTACTTCCTTTCCAATTTGTATCCTCTTGATCACCTTTAGTTGTCTTACTGTTCTAGCTACAGTGAGAGTGGAATTGCTGAGTTTCTCTCAGATTTGATGTTAACTCCAGGCTTGCCGTAATGCCTTTATTATGTTGAAGTATAGCCCCTGTATCCCTAATCTCTCCAGGACTTTTATAATTAAGGTATTTTGAATTTTTGTCAAAGGCCTCTTCTACTTTAATGAGATGTCTTTTCCCTTTCAGTTTATTTATGCTGCAGATTTATTGACTTTCATATATTGAATCACCCCTGCATCTCTGGGATGAAACCTGCTTTATCATGGTGGATGATCTATTTGATGTATTCTTGGATTTGGTTTACAAGTATTTTGTTGAATATTTTGAATAAGGGAGATTGGTCTGTAATTCTTTGTTGAGTCTATGTGGTTTTGGGTATCAGGGAACCTGTGACCTCATAAAATGAATTGGGTAATATTGCTTCTGTTTCTATTTTGTGATGTAATTTGAGAAATATTAGTGTTACCTCTTTTTTTTGAAAGTCTGGTAGAATTCTGCACTAATGCCATCTGGCTCTGGGATTTTTTTTCATTGGGAG
>JAQQSO010004277.1:0-12913 GCA_028658305.1 Pachyuromys duprasi | reverse complement strand
AGAAGACCAACTGCCCTGCCTCTAGGGTGGTTGGACTGAGAATTGTCCTATGGGAAAAAATCACAGGCACGAGAACAGCTGTCCAAGAGCAACTGGAGGTTCAACATATAGAAGAGTCTACCAGCCCCTGGGATTCTCCCGTATTTGTCATTAAAAAGAGGACGATGACAAGGGGAGGATGTTGACAGATCTAAGAGCAATTCGTATACTTTTCCAGCCGCTGGTTCTTCACAGCCTGGGGTCCCATGGTCGTCCTGTTACCTAAGGAATTCATATACTTTTCCAGCCGCTGGTTCTTCACAGCCTGGGGTCCCATGGTCGTCCTGTTACCTAAGGAATTCATATACTTATCCAGCCGCTGGTTCTTCACAGCCTGGGGTCCCATGGTCGTCCTGTTACCTAAGGAATTCATATACTTATCCAGCCGCTGGTTCTTCACAGCCTGGGGTCCCATGGTCGTCCTGTTACCTAAGGGATGGCCTATCACAGAGATTAAGATTGTCTTCTCACAATTCCTTTACAAGAACAAGATAAAGCTTTGCTTTCACATGACCACATTCACTCTATGCCAACCAAAATTATCATTGGAGAGTCTTGCCACAAGGAAGGTCGGATAGTCCTACGTTGTGTCAATATTTTGTACAACATCCATTAGAAATACTTCATAAGCAACTTCTTCAAAACTCATAACTTACCATTATATGAATGATATTTTGCTTGATGATTTTAGTAGTGATACCTTAGAAAATATGTTTCAGAGAGTAACGAAAATTTTTCCTTGCTGGAGATTAAAAATTGCTTCAGAAAAAATACAAAGTGGAGACTCTATTAATGATCTAGGATATAAGATAAGTTTCATGAAATTCGACCACAGAAAGCACAAATCAGAGGAGGCCAGTTAAGAATTCTTAATGATTTTCAAAAATTGTTGGGAGATATTAATTGGCTAAGGTCTACAATTGGAATGAGTATTCAAGAGCTAAGTAATTTATTTCAGATTTTACAAGGTGACAATGACTTAAATGGTCCAAGAAAATTGTGAGCTGAAGCTGAAAAAGAATTGGCTCTGGTAGAAAGAATATACAGGAAGCACACATAGATCATTTGAATCTAAAGCTAGACTGTATTTTAACTATTTTGCCTTCTACTCATTCTTCCACAAAAATTCTTATGCAGAAAGATTATATTTTAGAATGAATATTTTTTAGTACACAAAGTAAAAATTTAAAAACCTATTTGTAAAAGGTTTCTGAATCGATTGTGAGATGAAAAATGAGACTTCATCAATGAACAGGAATAGAGCCAGCAGGAAAAAAAGAGAAAAGAATCCTTTTTACTAATGCTGAGATTGTCTCGTCATGGGCAGAAAATGAACACTGGCAAAGGGCTTGCAGTAATTTTTTTGGGAGAAATTAACAACAAATACCCCCAAACTAAGAAACTTCAGTTTATAGAAAGAACGAATTGGATCCTCCCTCACATAGTAAACGGGACGCCAATTTCTGGAGCTCTTACATTTTATGCTGATGCAAATAAATCAGGAAAAGCAGGTTATAAGTCAGAAAAAAAACAAGTAAAGTGGCTCAGAGCCCTTATGATTCAGTTTAAAAATCAATGCTGCATGCCATTCTCATGTTATTATTTGTTTTTTTTTTCTGAATCTCTCTCTCTTAATGGATGTTGTATTTTATTTTATTTGAGCTCTGAGGCCTTTATTTATTTGTTTGTTTTTCACAGTTTATTCACTTTGTATCCCAGCTGTAGCCCCCTCCCAATCCCACCCTCTCTCCCTCATCTCCTCCCTGCCCCCCTCCAAGCCCACTGATAGGGGAGGTCCTCCTCCCCTTCCATCTGACTCTAGGCTATCAGGTCTCATCAGGACTGGCTGCATTGTCTTCCTCTGTGGCCTCTCTCTTTTTTTAATTTAGTTTTTTATTTTATTTTTTTGAGAATGAGTTTTTCTGGATAGCCTTGGCTGTCCTGGACTTGCTTTGTAGACCAGGTTGGCTTCGAACTCAAAGCGATCCACCTGTCTTTGCCTATCTGAGCAGCAGGAGTAAAGGTGTGCGTCACCATGCCCGGACTGAATCTCTTAATGTAGTAACTGACTCTCAATATGCAGAAAGAGTTGTTTTGCATATGGAAACTGCTGAACATATTCAGGATGATTCAGAATTAACTTCACTGTTTATTCAATCACAAGTGCTCAGAAATAGAAATCATCCATTGTATATAACACATATCAGATTCCATATGGGTCCACCAGGCCTCTAACCCAAGGTAAGGATGAAATTGATCAGCTGCTAGTAGAAAATGTACTAGAAGCTTCAGAGTTTTATAAGAAAACACATGTTAACAATAAAGGTTTAAAGATAAAAGTGTTTTTTTTTATCACTTGGCAACAAGTCAACAAGGAAATTTCAACAAGGAAATTAAAAGGAAATGTCCTACTTGTTCTTTATATAACCAAACTCCATGACCTACAGGAAGTGACCCTAAAGGTACCCAAAAAATGAAATTTGGCAAATGGATGTGATTCATTTTGTAGAGTTTGGTAAACTAAAATTTGTGAACCATACTACAGACAACATATTCAGAATTTCAATGGGGAACTGTTTTAAGTTCTGAAAAGGCTGGTTCTGTAATCACCTATTATTAGAAGTTATTGAAATTATGGGAATATTTCTACAAATTAAGACTGACAATGCAGCTGTGCATGGTGGCACACGCCTTATTCCCTGCACCCAACGAGGCAGAGGCAGGCAGATTGCTGTGAGTTTGAGCCTAGCCTGGTCTACAAAGTGAGTCTAGGACAGCCAAGAAACCCTGTCTTGAAAAAAACCATCAACCAACCATCACAAACAAAGACAAATCAAAACAAACAAACAAACAAACAAACAAACAAGACTGACTTCAGCATATGTCTCTAGTAAAATGCAACAATTCTTTTACATGTTATTATATAAAACATGTTATAGGTAATACCGCACAATCCTATAGGACAGTCACAGAGAGACCTAATCATACTTTAAAGGAGATGCTTAAGAAACAAGGCTAACAAAGACTCCCAGAGATACAGTACACGGTGCTTTATTAACTTTACATTTTAAAAATGCTAATAAACAACACTACAGCTGCTGAGAGACGCTGGATTAGGGGAAAGCTACTGAACTAAATCAGCCCCTGTTTATTAGAGATATTTTAACTTCCAAATGGAGGGAAGGAAATGTGCTATGCTGGGGAGGAGGCTTTACATATGTCTCAACAGGAAAAAAGAAATTATGGATTTCATCTAGATTAATAAAAATCAGATACGATCAGGGGAGGCTTCCTAAATCTCTTGGCTAGAGACAGAAAAAAAAAATCAAGAAGACCAACAAAACAGGTAGCAAGTGTTGCTGACTCCACCACATGGGAACATCTCTAAAACTGGCTGAGACATGAAAAAAAATGTCTCAGCATAGCTAGTAGATCTTGTTTGCTACCGAGTCTTTAGGGCACATCCATCCTTTCATATAGCATAGATGAAAATTTGCATTACAGTTTCGTTCTCAGTCCAGACTGGCTTATAAAGACAGATGTCTTTTACCTGCTCAAACAAAGAGCAGAAAATCATTTTCAACTAAACTGTGCAAAGTGCACATTCCACACATGTTTATTAAAAAAAAGTATATTACCTGTCAACGTTTATATGTTTGTAGGACAAAAGGACCAGACACCAATGAAGTTGGATTGGCCCTAACCGGCTTCTGACATGGATGCTGAAATGCTGACATGTTTGTTCCAGCATCCTGCTTGATCCGATCACAGACGGCCTCAGTAGCCGTGTTCTCAAAAGTCTACATCCAGAACAACTTGAAATGGCTAGCTAAATTGTCCAGCATTATAGACTGTTCCCGTCTGGACTTCAAATAAGCCTGCACTTTCACAGCACAAGAGACTGGAAAACAATGTTACAGCTGGCCTTCTTTTTTTTAATTTAAATTTATTTATTTATTTTATTAATTACAATTTGTTCACTTTGTATCCCATCTGTAGCCCCCTCCCTCATTCCTCCAATTCCCACCTTCCCTCCCTCTCCTCCCATACCCTTCCCCTAGTCCACTGATAGTAGAGGTCCTCCTCCCCTTCTATCTGACCCTAGCCTTTCAGGTCTCATTGTCTTCCTCTGTGGCCTGGTAAGGCTGCTCCCCCTTCAGGGGAGGTTTTTTTAAAACTTATTTTACATCCCAAGGGTGCCCTCTCCCTCCTCTTTTTCCTGCCCCTCCTTTCCCCTTCTTTCTTCTCTCTCTTTCCCCCCAGAAAAGGGGAGCTCCCCTCACCCCATATCAACCCTCCCCAGCACATCAAGTCACAACAGGACTGAGCATATCCTCATCCCCTGGGGCCAGGCAAGGCGGCCCTGCCAGGGGGAAGTTATCCAAAAGCAGGCGACAGAGTCCATGTTAGAACCAGCCCCTTCCTCTTGCCAGGCGCCCCATATGAAGACCAAGCAGCCCATCAGCTACACGTGTGCAGGGGGCCTCGGACCACATCATGCATATTTCTTAGTTGATGTCTCAGTCTCTGTAAGCCCCCATGGGACTGGGTTAATTGTCTCTGTTGGTCTTCTTGTGAGGTTTCTGTCCCCTCCAGGTCCTTCCATCTTTCCCAACACTTCCACAGGACCGCCAGAGCTCTGCCCTATGCTTGGCGGCAAGTCTCAGCATCTGTTTTAATCTACTGCTGGCTGGAGATTCCCAGACTACAGTCAAGTCAGGCTCTTGTCTGCAAGCATAGCAGAGTATCATTATTAGTGTCAGGGGCTGGCTTTCTACTGTGGGGTGGGTCTTAGGTTGGGCTAATTATTGGTTGGACATTCCCTTAATCTCTGTTCCCTCTTTATTCCTGCACTTCTTGTAGGCAGGGTAATTTTTGGGTCACAGGTTTTGTTGGTGGGCTGTTGGTCCCCTCCTTGCACTAGTCCTACCTGGCTAGGAAGTGGTCACTTCAGTCTCCATGTCCTCCCCCCCCCTAGCAGTCTAGAGTCACACCCACGCTTTCCCAGGTGCCTACCCTGTCCCCCCTCAGTTTCCCTTCGTGTTCACAGCCCTCTCACTTTCTCCTCTTCTCCCCGCATCTGATCCGCCCCCCCCTTGTTTCTCTCCCCATTCCATCTCCTGCCCAGTTCCCTCTCTTCATCCACTTCTGCTGTCTATTCTATTTCCCCTTCTGAGTGACATCCTGCCCCCCTCCCTTGGGCCCTCCTTGTTACTTAGCTTCTTTGGGTCTGTGGGTTGTAATATGGTTATCCTGTACTGTAGGCTTAACATCTGCTTGTAAGTGAGTATATACCATGTGCATCTTTCTGGGTCTGAGTTACCTCACTTAGGATTATTTTTTCTAGTTCCATCCATTTGCCTGCAAATTTCATGATTTCCTTGTTTTTAATATCTGAGAAGTATTCCATTGTGTAAATGTACCACAATTTCAGCAGAGGGACATATAGGTTGTTTCCAGTTTCTGGCTATCACAAATAAAGCTGCTATGAACATAGTTGAGCAAATGTCCTTGTTGTATGGCAGAGCATCTTTTGGGTATATGCCCACAAGTAGTATAGCTGGGTCTTGAGGTAGAACTGTTTCCAGTTTTCTCAGAAAGTGCCAGATAGATTTCCAGAGAGGTTGTATAAGTTTACACTCCCACCAGCAATGGAGGAGAGTTCCCCTTTCTTCACATCCACATCAGCATGTGCGGTCACTTGAGTTTTTGATCTTCGCCATTCTGAACGGTGTAAAATGGAATCTTAGAGTCATTTTGATTTGCATTTCTCTGATGACTAAGGACATTGAACATTTCTTTAAGAGCTTCTCAGCCCTTCCAGAGTCCTCTGTTGTGAATTCTCGGTTTAACTTAGTGTTTCTTTTATGAACTCAGGAGCCCTTGTGTTTGGTCCATAGATGTTTAGAATTGCAATGTTCCTCTTGGTGGATTTTTCCTTTGATAAGTGTATGTGTCTTTCCCCTTCTCTTGTGATTAGTTTTGGTTTGTAGTCTATTTTGTTATATTAATATGGCTAACTGGCTTGCCTCTTGGGTCCATTTGCTTGCTTTTTCCATTTTTTTACTCTGGAGTAATGTCTGTCCTTGATATTAAGGTTCCTTGGATGAGGAAGAAAGATGAGTCCTGTTTTTACATCCATTCTGTTACTCTACATTTTTCTGTTGGATAAATTGAAACCATTGAGGTGGAGAGTTATTCGTGAGCAGTGTTTGTTGATCACTGTTATTTTGCTGTTCTGTTGTGGGTTTCTTTTCCACCTTCTTTTGATTTGTTAGTCTGAGATTATTTCCTGTGTCTTCTTGGGTGTGGTTAGCCTATTGAGGTTGGAGGTTTGTTTGTTTGTTTTTCTAGTGCCTTTTGTAGAATTGGATTTGTAGATAGATAGATACTGCTTAAATTTTGTTTTATGGTGGAATGTTTTTCTTTCTCCATCCATTGTGATTGAAAGTTTTGCTAGGGATAGCAGTCTGACCTGGCACCTGTGGTCTGTTAGAGTTTGTAGGACATTTACCTAGGTCCTCTGGCTTTTAAGTCTCCATCAGAAAGTCGGGAGTTATTCTGAGGGGTCTGCCTTTATATGTTACTTGATCTTTTTTCCTTTAAGCTTTTAATATTCTTTCTTTGTTATGATACTTAGTGTTGTGATTATTATGTGTTATGGGGATTTCTTTTCTGGTCTAGTCTGCTTGGTGTTGTTTAAGCTGTTTGTACCTTGATAGGCACCTTTTTCTTGAGATTAGGAAAGTGATTTTGTTGAAAATATTTTCTATGCCTGGGTTTCTTCTCCTTTCTGTATTCCTATTATTTACAGATTTGGTCTTTTTATAGTGGCTCAGAGTTCCTGCACGTTTTATGCCTGAACTTTTAGATTTAGCACTTTTTGACTGAGGTATCCATTTTGTCTTTAATGCCTGAGATTCTCTTTTATCTTTTGTATTCTGTTGGTAAGGCTTACCTATGAGGTTTTTGTTTGATTTTCTAAAAATTTCATTTCCAGTTTTCTCTGAGTTTGGGTTTTCTTTAGTGATTCTATTCCTACTTCTTGTTTTGAACTGTTTACATTTCATTCCACTGTTTGTGTTTTCATGGATTTTTACTAATGGATTTGTTTATTTCCTCTTTAAGGTCCTTGAACATATTCATAATAGCCATTTTGAAGTCCTTGTCTTGTGCTTCAGCTACATTGTATTTCTTTCTTTTTAAAAAAAAATATTTTATTTAGTTTTTATGTATTCAGTATTTTACCTGCATGTGTGCCTGCACGCCAGAAGAGGGCACCAGATCTCATTTTAGATGGTTGTGAGCCACCATGTGGTCGCTGGGTATTAAACTCAGGACCTTTGGAAATACAGGCAGTTCTCTTAACCATCTCTCCAGCCCTACATTGTACCTCTCAAGGCTCACTGGAGTAGGGTTGCTGGATTCTTATGGAAGCATATTGTCTTGGTTGTTACTGGTTTTTGTGCTGGAGTCTAGGCATCTGGGTTTGGGATGATTGAGATTCCAGGTATTGATGTCTGGTCTTGTCTTTGTTTCTTGGTTTGTGATGCTCTCTCGGGATCGGGATATTAAGGGTGTGTGGTGGTTGTGAGTTGCCTGGTAGGGAGAACCCCTGCTAGGTACGGCCACATACCTGCTAGCACACATTTCTAGGTATTGGAGGCTGATGCAAAGGAATGAGGCTGGACTAAAGTGGTCGGGAGAGGTGTGCTGCAAGGGCCCACAAGAAGGAGGAAAGCTGGCTCTCCAGGGTGTGGAGTCAGAGGGGGAGCATAGGCCCTCACAAGTGGTCTGGCATCCGGCTGGGGATGAAATGGGGGAACTAGAATTGGAGGACAGGAGGAGAGTGAATATTTCCTATCTGAGTGTCAGGACAGAGGAGGGGAAACTGGGTCCAACAAGAGGACCTGCTGAGTCCCTAGAGAGTAGAGTGGTCTGTTTTAGGGCTGGTATGACACTGGGGAATTGGATGTAGAGGACAGGATGGGGAGTGAGGAACCTAGGCCAGCGTGGCCAGAGGGGTTCCAGGCAGAGAGTAGCTTTGGGCGTTGGCAGTTGAGTAAAAGGGATAGGGTAAGGGAGGAAGACTGAAGGAGAAGATCTCCTGGGTCCCCTGGGAATGAGGGCAGAGAGTAATGGAAGACGCCAGAGGTGAGTGCTACAGGGCTGGGAATAAAACTGGGGGACTGGAATTGGAAGGGAGGAGAGTGAAGACCGCCTGGCTAATTTCTAGGCTAATGTGGCCAGTGAGGTGCCAAGGTAGAGAAGGAAAGGTTCCGTTCTTAATTTCACTGAGTATCTTAAGGTGAAAGGGTCAAGGTCCTCCCAAATCACCATGTAGATCTAAGTAAACAGGAACAGTTTCTTTACACCAAGTGTGGGCTTGTGGCTGACAGGCGGTCTTTGAAAAGTTATGTAGTTCCTTGAGGCCTGGTTGTTATAGCAGCTACTTTTATATTAATTAGAATGTAACTATCACAGTACAACAGAAAACATGGAAAGGATGGATACTTTGCAATCAAATATGCATTGTAGGGGTTGTAGAGACATCCCAGCTATTAAGAGCACTTGCTCCTCTTGCAGAATCCCTGGGTTTGGCTCCCAGTACCCGCACAGTGACTCACAGCTGCCTGTAACTCTAGGGGATCCAGAGCACTCTTCTGACCTTCATAGGCACCAGAAATGCACACAGTGCACTTATATACATTTAGGCAGAATGCTCATACACATAAAAGATTTTTAAAAAACATGCTTTGTAGTTAAATAAAAAAAAGAGGATTATAAGTATAGAAAAAAACTAGAACCTGAATCCTCTGTCCCACAAAAGCCACTGTTCAGCGCCTTTGGGACTCACTGTTGACTTCATCTTGTCCAGTGCTTCCCCAGCCGATCCTCTCTCATGCCTTCACTGCTCTGGTTCCCAGGTCGCAGCCTCCTCAGCTTGAGCGTGGAAAGCATCCAGAACAGTGCCAACCTTCTTTGGTACCTGGGGGCCTTGTATGTCTTTCTACATAGGTGCAATTCTGTGCCCTTCATTGACATTCTCTTGTCTTCCCAAATGATCATTTGGCAATTTGTACAACAAAGTGTGACCCCTCCAACAATTCACAAATAAGGTGACTTATCGACCAAAGGGACTTCATAAGATACCAGGCATGTAAGCTCTTTCTTTAAAAGTGAGGTTTATTGCTGATCTTGGGGAGTGTTTAAAAATTCCAGGATAATTGCGACATCTGTTTTCTGAAATAAAATATCTTACTTTGAATTAACATTTTTCTGGAATGTCAGGCGTACAGTTCCACCCATTGGGAGCGAGAGTGGTTCTTCCAGTGTCTTACCACCTCTCTTCAGGCACAATTATAACGTTCACCAAGATACGTCTGAGGACATGCACAGTACCTGGTGTAGCATGTCTGCATGTGAACTGAGGGGACCTGTTCAGTGTGAGCTCCCGGACAGGATGGGGCTTTTTCGAGACGTGCTTGGGCGACAGCCTGGCATGGGTCTGTTCACTGTGGAGCCTCCCCAGAGGGAGGCATGGGAGGTGTTCATTCCTTTTCTCGGCACTGCTGGTCTGCAGCCTTGGCTTGAAAGACTCAATAACACAACTAAAACCATGGGCACATTTTTACCTGGAGTTGCCGTCTGTCCTGGATTGACCCTTCTCATCTAACAAGTAAGCCCAAATCTTCAGAAAAATAAGCATTTGAAAACTTACGCTTCCCCACACCTTCTTTTTGTCTGTGAACTCCCAAACCCTGGCTACTTCTTAAGTTGACACGTTCAGGTTTAGGTGCCCATATTGATAGTATTTGATAACAAGACTTTATGCTTAAAAATAATATTCACCTCTGAAAACTTTACCTCTCTGGCAGGTTTTCAGGAAACAAATGTTTACCATGAACCCTAGAAAACTAATTTTAGAGAAATTAGTCACTTAGTACTTTGAAGCATTTGTAACTTCTAAAGTCTTAGAAAGATTAACATAGGGCAGACTTCTTGACTAATTTCTTGATTTTTCTATGCTCCTAAGAACACAAATCTCTCAGCAGGGTGAAATGTAATTTATGAGCCAGGATTGGTCTAAACTAAATTGTGATTTAAAAAAATTTTTTTACAGCAGCGGCTATAGCGGTGGTAAGAACTCCAGCCCAAAGAGTGTCCCCCCAATGCAGGGCAGAGTAGGATCTGTCACTGTAGACCTTTCTGCTCTGTAGAGGGTGTCATGTAGAGGAGTGCCCAGTGGAGGAGTGAGGCCATCTACTGGGCTTAAGCAACTTATAGCAAGCAGGCGGTTAGGCAATCCCAGCTCAAAGTTCCTCTCAAGATGGGTAGCTCAGGGAAGCCCAGGCTGAAGCACCAAAGGGCCTAACTTATGTCAGATGTCTGCTGTGGCAAGTAAGCCAAGCTGTCACCTACCATTTACTAGCATGAAAGAGAAAGATCATAGAGTCTTGCTGATGGTTAGAAATGGACGCCATTGATGGCACTGGTCAGAGTTGCCTTAAAGGAAGGTAGTGAGGGATAATTCTGCTAAGGAGCAGAAACGTAAGCAGCTCGCTTTATAGACAGGGAGAAACAGCCTGAAGTCCGGATGGCACAGACTCTGGACCAAGGGTGAATGGCGTAACTATTTGGTCAGTTTCAAGAACTGGAAGGCCTATGTGTAGGGCAGAGCTGAGGAGGAGCTCTTGGTTGTTGGTGTCTTTGAGTCTTACATTATCCACTGGAGAACACCCACACAGAGGAAGCATCCACAGTGAGACCTGTAGGGTGTTTCACTCCGTGGATGTGGATTTAAGATGAGGTTACTTCTTGAGGAGAACAGGCCAGCCAGTGGGTAGCAGATTGATTTGTTTTTCTTTTCTACAGGAGACGTCTTCCCTACAATGTGTATCTGTTAACACCACCCTCCAGAAGCTCATGGGATAATTAATCAGTTGCTATGTGGCCCAGTCCAGTATGTGACAATGAGCATATGACATGAGGCCCACATATTTGTCAGCTATCTGATCAGCCAGAAATAGTGGGTCTCCTGGGAGAGAGGAAAGATTGCTGAAGGCCGGAACGGTAGCTCTGGGGCTCTGGAGTTGATGTTAACTACTGTTTGTTTCTCTGGCCAACTGCACGGCAAAACTTAAGGACAAAAGATTGTCTTGGCTCTTGGTTTTAGAAATTTCAACCAAGACTCCTTGACTGCAGTGTTTTGGGGTCATGGTGAGAGAGAACATCAAGGTGGTTGTTGTGTGGGGAAGAGGCTGTTCGTCTTATGGCAGATGGACAGCAGAGAAAGAGAGATAGGGACCAGGACCACTGACAGACTTCCTCCTAAAATTCCCCTAACCCCCAAGCTAGCACCACCAGCCAGGTGTTGGCGGTGTTCAACACACAAACCCGTGGGGGAACATTCCTTATTCAAACCACATACAAGTACAGGTGCCGAGACGTAAAAATGGAGTCGGACTCCTACAGTCACTGCTTCTCCACCTTGTTGATTTAGGTCTGCCATATTATAATCCTGGTTTCTACAGGGGAAACCAGGCAATGACCAAACTTGAGCGCAACTGCTGCCTGGTTATTTCAGACTATGTGTCAGTTAGAGTTACTAGTATTGTGATGAAATACCATGATCCAAAGCAGCTTGGGGAAAAAGGGGTTTATTTATTCTTATGCTTTCACATCACTGTTCATCATCACATGAAATCAGGACAGGAACTCAAACAGGGCAAAAAGCTGCAGAGAAAAATGGAGGCCCGCTTTCTGGCTTGCTCCTTATAGCTTGCTTTTAAAAGGACCACCAGCCCAGGGACGGCACCCCCCACAGTGGGCTGTGCCTTTCCTCATCAAGCACTAATTAAGACAATGCCCTACAGACTTGTCTCCAGCCCAATCTCATGGAGGCGTTTCCTCCACTGAGGCCCCCTCATCCCCTGCGAGTCTAACTTGTATCAAGTTACCATAACAATATCCATCATAGTCTATTATGTCAGTGGACAACCTAGCAAGGAAAAAATAACTATAAACCAAGTATGGTTGTACAGATTTGTGATTCTAGCTCTCGGGACATTTAAGTAGAAGGATCGTAAGTTTTGAGGCCAGTCTGGGCTGCACAGCGAGGTTCTGTTTAAAAAAATAAAGCTGAAAAACATATAATGATAGATAAAAGTAACCCTTATATTAAGAGGAGCTGGAGTTGTTGCTAGATAATGGAGAATAAACATTTAAGCAACAGTAGAGGCTGAGGAGTCAAGCATCTGAGGACTCTGGGCTGAGGTTCTGGGTCTGCCCACAAGGCAGGTGACCTGAGGAAATCATTAGTAGTGGAGGGGGAATTCAGTGCCTGTCTCGGGCTATTCTGTCTCAGGAATCAGAGGTGAGAACCAGAAGCCAATGTGGAGATACTCTGTCTTTGACAATAGAAGTCTTTGAGGAATAAATGAGTAAATGAGTACTGTGTACTGTGCTCTATAGTAAAGGTGCTTATGTGAATGCTTAGGAGCCTCCGGGACCTGAGTTGACATGGCACGCTTCCAGGCCCCGACTCTGTGAAGTTTTCCACATGTCCTTCCCACAGAACTAGGGCTCACACACAAATTTGGAAGGTCACCAAGACAACTCCTTGCCTCCTCCACAAGCCGCCATGTCACCAGCAGAGGCTCATTCCTTCAAGTGGTGTGACAGAGAGAAATATAATCCCAAGTAAAAGAGCCAAGTTACACACATGGCCACGATTTAGACGCAGTGTTACTTTCACACTTCATTGCTCAAAGCAAAAGCCAGTTGCATGTTTTTGTAAGTGATCAAATGAATTTTATTTAGAAATTATCCCATGTACTTTATTCTGATTAATTACCAGATTAAAGCAGCAAGC
>JAQQSO010004276.1:0-12914 GCA_028658305.1 Pachyuromys duprasi | reverse complement strand
GACTTATGATAACTAATTAGTAAATTTCCTCAAATTATAAGAGAAAAATCTTTTTAATGTCAATTTCTGAAGAAAAAGGGCCCATTGCTGAAGACAACACCTGCAGAGCTCACTGAACATGGAGAAAATTGAAATGGTGTCTACATAGAGCCTTCACCTCCAAGTTCCAGTGTCTTTAGTACAGCATTTTAATTTAGATGATACCAAAAGAGAAATACAAGCACTGTTCCTGTCTCAAATCCTTGGATCTAAAATGGTATCTTTGTGGAACTTCTGTACACTCTGGGGCCTTTTATTCTAACTCCCTGCTTTCTGCCCAAAGTTTGGCTTTGATTCTCAGCATGGGCTTCAATCCCCTGCTGGGTGAAGTCTTTCAGAGGACATCTGTGGAAAGCACCCATCCTATTCTCTCTCTTCAACCACTTCCAGTGCAACATAGCCAACAGAACCAATAAATCTGGGCCCGGGGCAGGGAGGGGGTACTGCAGAGACCAATGCATCACCCAAGGACCATGCATGGAAAGTATCTAGATCCCCTGCTCAGATGTAGCCAATAGGCAGGTCTGTCTTCATGTGGGTACCCTAGTAAGGATTGCAGAGGCTATCTCAGACATGGACTCTGTTACCTGCTCTTTGATCACTTCCTGTGGTGGGGTGGTATTGCCAGGCCCAGAGGAAGAGGATTCAGGCAGTCCTAATGAAACTTGATAGGTTAGGGTCAGTTGGTAAGGAAAGGGCTCCCTCTTTCTGTGTTCTAAGCAAGGGGGAAGTTGGAGAAAGGGAGGGTAGTTGGGACTGGGACATGGGGAAGGGGGCAACAGTTGGGATATGAAGTGAATAACTTATAAAAAATCAAAAAACGAAAATGAAAAAAAAATAGTATCCTGTCTGTGAGATCATGTTAGGGCAATAGGGTCACAACGCTTGTGGAAGTAAGCAAATAATATCTGATTTGACTTAGACCACAGGATGGAAACAATACCTGACATTGTTTGGGTGATGAAGACCCAGAGACTAAGTAGCTCAGGGACATAGAGTAAAACCAAGTAACACTGGTCAAAAATGTCTCTGCAAAATGACTCCTAATGATATCCTGGTCTACTCATAGATCAGTGCCTAATCTAGCCGTCGTCAGAGAAGCTTCTTCCCTGAGCAGATGGGAAAAAATACAGAGATAGGCAACCAGATATTATGCAGAGTGAAAGACCTTGAAATACTCTGCCTTGAATGGGATGTCTCCATTAAATTCCTTCCCACAAAGATTGGGAACCCCACAGAAGCAGTAGCAGGAAGAACACAGGAGCCAGAGGGGAAGGAGGACACCAGGAAAACAAATTCCTTTAAATCAACATGCTCAACTCTCATCTGACTCACAGAGACTGAATCAGAGCCTGCAGGAGTCTGCACCAGGTTCTCTGTGTTTGTGCTCTGTATTCCAGTTCAGGGTTTTCACATGTTTACTGTTCTCACATGTTTCCTGTATGTGAGAAGGACTGAGTTTCTGTTTTCTGTGCCTTCTCTTATATACTTTTCCTTCTGTTGGATTGTCTTGTATAATTACAATGTGATAGTTTTTATTTTATCTTAATATATATTATTTTGTTATATTTTATTATTATCTCTGAAAACTCTGTTATTTCCTAAAGAGAGTCAGAAAAGGAGTAGATCTGCATAGAAAGGAGGTAGGGAGAAACTGAGAGGAGTAGAGGGAGGGAAAACCATTATCAGGATGTACTAAGTGAGACAAAAATCGATTTTAAATTAAAGAGATATTTAAATAAGACAATCATAAAAATAAATTAAATTAACATCAGTATGAAAATAATTAATGCTGAATCCTATAATGATGTGATTATTTTACTACACTATAGACTGCAGATATTTTCTTGAAAATATTTTGTTATATCTAAATAGCAGAATCCTATGGGTGAAGTGTTACATTTATCTGCTCTTCATTTTGGGGCAGCATTGCATTTATACCTTGATACTGACTAGAAAAGGAATATTTCATGCACCAAAATCAGTAAGCACTCTGAATTGATGCTGATTTCCAGGGAAATAGTACCTAAACATGTATATTCTGCATCCTATACTTAACATAGTCTCTTGCATTAAGCCTCAGTATCTGCCATGAAACCTCAGTGCAGCTGACACATGAATCAAACAGATGGAAACAAAAATACAGCTTTATTAATGATGCAGCTGATTACAGAATCTGCTTTTAGATCTGTAGCCTAATGTGCTTTCTAGCCCTTTGCTGTATAATTAGATAAATTTACTACAGGTCACAAACCCAGCTGGCATTTGCAGACTACCCTTGAGCCATCAATGCTAAACATTACCATTTTGTGGTCAGAGATATCTAAGGATACGCATACAGAGAGTAGAGGCTAAGTCAGTCCTGCATGGCAGTTTCTATCAAAAACAGAATAAATTAGTTCCAGGAGGGTGGCTCAGCAGAGAAAAATCAAGCCAACAATGACTAAATGAAGTCAAATCCAAATCGTAGCTGTTAGATATAACTGTTCTGTGTTTAATTACTGTCTTGATGTTCTATACAAGTCATTGTATGTTTCAAGATGACTAGAGAAACACATTTTCACCTGCATTAAGACACTGCAAGAGAAAAAGCAAGCAAGAAAGGACAAGCCAGATTATGTTTCTTTAGAGAAAGATTTTCGTAAAACACCACCGAGGTCCAGATCTCATCAGGAAAAATTTTCAGCAGTCACAGCTCACTGCATTGAAAACTGATAAATTTCATGTTTTCATTTAGCACTTCCATATTCAGGATTCATTTTATATTTCATTATCAAAAATAGGGAGATTATATGATAATCCTTTGTCATGTTATGAAAAAGCCTGATTAATTGAATTAGGAAGAAAGGCCAGAAACGGCAGTCTAGAAATATAAAGCACAGTAAATGAATAGTCTACAAAATATCTGCTTGAAATGGATATCTCAAAGACCGTAAAAGTCTCACATACTGTACATTTTAATGTGAAAATATCAAAGGGACCCTAACACAAATGAGGAACTGTGAAAGCTAAATAATTCTGATTATTTTTCGTTAACCAGTTGTTGGGTTAATAACTTAGGGAGAGAAATTACAGAATTCTATTAAAATTTATTCACCATTACATAAAAATGACATAAGTGAAATGCAGTTTCTGCTTCCAGTTTGGAAAAAGGTCTACAATAATACGAAGGCACATATCTTATATAACAATATATAATATATAGTATATACTAAGGAAAAACCCACTTGAATATACAAGGTTATGAATTATTCCAAAACTTCACCTTTATAATCATGACCTTCACTTAAGAATTATATATAATGAATGAATAAAAATAATATGAAAACACAGATTGCCTTGACTTATAACTGGTTATTAGAAGAAACCACTGTTTTACTTCTTGTCTACAACTCAGACAATTCTGAAACACTGATGTCTGAATTTTTGAGATTTTTTACCTCCAAATTCTAGTTTTTTGCAAGGATGTGGAAAGTTTCATCATCAGTAATGTGTTTCTAAATCCTTGATGAAATGCCTAAAATAAGTACTGTGTCATTATAAAGTAATTCCAACTGGAGGAAAGTATTGAATGTGCCTTAATATTCTTTGGTAATGTGACTTTGCAGTAGTTTTGCAAGCATCAATGCAGAGACACTTAACATTACGTGATTAACTTAGCATGTTTTAAACATTTCTGGTTTTATGGGACTAGCAATAAATCAGTATGTTTGCAGACGAGGCTGAGGAAGAATATTCTCCATCTGCAGGACAGAATTTTTAAGGTTGTCTAATGCTACGCCCTTGTGCTAGGATGTCTTTTGCATTGAACTTCAACGTATGAATCACATTTAATCAGAGAAAATAAGCATGATAATCAAATGCAAAGCAGCACAGGCTTGTAGTGAATTTGTTCTAATGAGAACTTAACTTCTGCTTATGTCAGATAATTTAGCTCTCAAAGCTATAACTGACTATTAAGCCAAAGAAAAGTCTAAGCAAATCTATAATAATTTCCTACAGGAAACTAGGAGGGAAAAAACTGCCCTGTGACCTTTAAGTAGTCTCATCGTTAAAAAGGTCACCCTTTCTCTAGAGCTACAAGTGCTCTCACATCACATGGCTCATCAATTCTGTCTATGTAGAGCCCTTCAATTAATACCAGGGATCATGACAGAAACACTAACAAAAACTTACTTCATCTAGCTATGTTCATTTGTTGAGCCTGCAAGGTTAAATAAGTCCAATTAAAGGTGTTGGTGAATTTTAAATTACTTTTGCATACATTCTTCTATCCTTCAGACATTATTCAGAAGATCTGATTGCTAACACTGTCACCAGACTCATTTTTAATGCCTTAATCCTTCCAAAGTCCAAGAAAGTGAATCATCTCCTTAAAAAAAGAAAAGGGAGTCTGCTCTCTTTTTTCGGTAATTAGTTAATTTATTCCCTTTACATCGAGATCAAAGCCACCCCCATTCTCTTCTCTTTTTCCCATCTACCCTCCCTGTTACCCCTCTCCCCCCTCCCCTACCCGTCTGAAAAGAAGAGTTCCCCCTACCAACCTACCCCAGCACATCAGAATTGAGTGCATCCTCTTCCCCTGTGTCCTAGCAGCCTCCAGGGATGTCTGCTCTCTCTCTCTCTCTTTAATTTTTTCCCACAATTTATTCATTATATATCCCAACTGAAGTGCTATCCCTCAACTCCCCCAGTCCCACCCTCCTTATTCTTCCCATCATCCCCTTCCTCTGGTCCACTGAAAGGAGGAGTTCTCCACTATTGCCATTTGCCCATAGCTTGTTAGGTCTTATCAGGACTTAACGGATGAGCCAGAATTATCTCTGTCACTGTATTTTGGTCCTAGCAGTTTGTGCTGCAGGTCTCATAGCCCATGTCTATGACGTCCCTGACATGTTAATCCCTTGCGTGGGAGCAGTTGGTATAACTGGCCTGATGGCTTTCGGATTTCAGTCTAGGTGAGAAGTGGGAGGGAAGGAGGTAGGAACTAAAAGCCAGGACTGGAGAAGGCACCGAAGTGACCAGTGAGCCCCTTGCAGTACACAAATTAGAGTAGGCTCAGCTATGGCTGTGGACTTTGGAGACCCCAAGAGTGGTTTCCGTCACTGCGAAGTGGTTCTGTTCATCAATGAAGAGGTAACAAGGAATGGCGGTGGCCCTGGCTTCTACCTGACCTTCAGTTCACGGCCCTGGAAGGATATCGAAGATGGCCTGAAATCTATCGTGGTTGATGCCCAGGTACCATGCAAAATCAAGCGGGCATGCGCCTGGAGTGCTCTGGCCCTGGGAGTGAGGGTGGCTACCAGGCAACAAGAAAAGCAGACACGACGAGTTCAACAGCTGAACGGTCAGGTAAAAGAGCATGAGGAAGCCACATGGACTTTGGCCACAGACCTCCAAAGGCTGCGTGATGAACGTGATGAAGTGGTCTCCGAGCTTCGCAGTGCAAGAGACAACCTGAAGCAAGTAATACAGGAGCGTAATATGTTGCATAGGAGACTAGTTGAGTTTGAGCTCTCACAGCAGCAATCCCTTGCTGAGTCGGAAGATGCTGATTATCCAGGTTCTCGGCCATGGCCGCTAATTGTCAAAAAACATACAGAAGCTGTTGACCCAGGCTTGCGGAATGGGCCGTATGCAGTGTCCCCGAAGAAAGCACAAATGGCATCTATAAAAGGTTTGCCAAGATCCCCTCCCTAGTCCTTGAGCCTAGGCCCCACAGCCCCCTCTTCCAGTGTTCTCTGCATCATTCCCAATGGCATTCCTTCTATCATCCAGAGAACTCAAGAAGGGGAAGGTGGAACTTCAACCACTAGCTCCCTTGTCTGTAATTGACTGCAGCTGGATTCCTATGCTAGAGCCTGAGGGACCAAATTCATGGGCAAAACTTAATCGAGATATAACCAGGGGCACTGGGAAGCTTTGACCCAAAACAGACTCCTGAATTTAGGGAGGGAGAAAATAAATGGAGGTATGTTCCAAAAAGAAATCATTTTCTGGGGCACCTTTCCTAATATTCTCTTTCTTTTATTTATATCATAGTATATTTGAAAACTCATCAAGTAAAACTTTTCACTATTCTACTACCAAGCAATAAAAAAAAAAGAAAAGGGGAAAAAAAGCCTACAGAATGAGGCAAGACACTTAATTTCATGAGAAATGTTTTTTGTTTGTTTGTTTGTTTTGTTTACTTGAGCAGAAAATATAAGCTTCCTATTGCCTTTGTCTGGGGATAACAGATCACTGATACAGGTTTTGTTCTTTTATGCTTTTGTCTTTGTCTTTGAAAACAGTACTTCAAATCAGGTGTGCCTATAGAAAAACCATGAAAGATGACTCTTAAAACATTGTAAGATACCAGTAATATAACTGATGGAATTCTGATGATAAAATAAGACCAGTTCTAACACCAAAGAAAGAACGTGGCATGAGGTAGAGAACCAGTTTTGGAGAATCTTGTTGAATTAAAATTGTCATGTTATTTACTTATTTGATTCTCATTAGAAAACATTGTATACTTAAGCACCAAATCTAAAAAAAGGAATTCTTGAGTGCTATAGTGGTCAGTGGGATAATAATGAACAAATATCAGAGTTGGTGATTTAGATGGATATAGGTGAGATAATGTTAAAAGTCAAGTATAGTCTTCCTCTTATGCTGTAGCAGAAGATAGCAGAAGGGAACATTTTCAATATTCCAGGATACATTATAATATAATGAACCACTACCTCCTTAAAGGACAGATAAGCGATGATAAGCTCATGTATAGCAGAGCATGCCACAAAGAATATCATACTAGAAGTTAAGAATTTAGCTATAAATTCAGTGGATGGCTCTTTGAAAACCTTCTCCTGGTGAGGGGCAGCTTTACCAAGCCTCAGAGGAAGAAAATGCAAACAGTCCTGATGAGACCTGATAGGCTAGGGTCAGAGGAAAGAGGAGGAGAACCTCCCCTATCAGTGGACTAAGGGAGGGACATGGGAGAAGAGGGAAGGAGGGCTGAATTGGGAGGGGTTGAGGGAGGGGACTACTACTGGGATATCAAGTGAATAAATTGTAATTTTAAAAAAGGGGAAAAAGAGTTGAGCTAATCTTTTCACTACTCAAAATATCTGGGACCAGGGGTCTTTTCTGAGACTGATTCTCCAATGAAGGACCATTCATAGAGATAACCTAGAACCCCTGCACAGATGTAGTCTATGGCAGCTCAATCTCCAAGTGGGTTCCCTGTTAATAGGAACAGGGGCTGTCTCTGACATGAACTCAGTGGCTGGCTCTTTGATCACTTCACCCTGAGTGGGGAGGCTGCCTTACCAGGCCGCAGAGATGAGACTTGATAGACTAGGGTCAGATGGAAGGGGAGGAAGACCTTCCCTATCAGTGGACATGAGGAGGAGCATAGGAAGGGAGGGCTGGCTTGGGAGGGAATGAGGAAAGGGGCTACTGCTGGGATACAAAGTGAACAAATTGTAAAAAAGATATTAAAAATGAATTGCAAGATTAAAAAAAATGTGTTGATAGAGGTCAAGTGTGTGTTAGGATAATAACATAGAGTCCCTTGGATGCAGACACATCAAGCCCTTCTAACCCTGCTTTAAGGCCTGTTTCAAGAGGCTTCCTGTGAGTACTCAGGAGGCAGGATGGGAATAAGAAGAGTACTGGAGAGTCTTGATCACTATTCAACACTGAGGGAGAGGGAAAGTGACTTCCACTTCAGAGAAGCCTTAAGTCCTGCCGAAAACCATGTCCTGAATGTTACCTTGAAGAGCAAAACTTGATGTTTCTACGCAGAGAGAAACACTCTTGCTTATTTTAAATCATAAAGAGTCCCTAAAGGTGCAGGAAAGGAAATGGTAAGCCTTGTACTATGAGGAAAATAATAAAATCATTACAAGTGTTCCTGCACTGACCAGGAAGGAATGCCTGCCAATAGAGTAGGGTATGTGTACTCCATTCCGGAAACACAAGAACTCTAAGACTGCCTGTGTCTTAAGCTTTCTAAGAATATGGAGAATATATGTCAAGGATTAAACAGCATTCAGAAATATTTTTTTTAGGAGGAGGGAAGAAGAAAATGGTGCATAAAGATTCTCTGAGAAAATAATTATTGAAGTCATACAACTTGGTTTAAAAATAAATAAGAATGGTTCATCAGTTAATTCCTATGTTACATAGTTTTATGTCAACTTGACACAAGCTAAAGTCATCTGAGAGGAATAAACCTGAATTACAAAAATGCTCTAAAGGCATACCTACAGGCCAATCTTATGTGATTGATGGTTGAATGTGGGTGGTGCTGTCTGATAAATACCTTTAGCAAAATGGCTGGATATAAAATTAACTAAAAAAAAAAAAAAAGGAAGCCTTCCTGTATACCAAAGACAAAAGGGCCAAGAAAGAAAATAGGGAAACAACACCCTTTACAATAGCCATTAATAACATAAAGTACCTTGTTGTTACTCTAACCAAGCAAGTGAAAGACCTGTTCGAAAAAACTTCAAATCTCTGAAGAAAGAAATTAAAGAAGATATCAGAAGATGTAAACATCTCTGGTGCTCATGGATTTGTAGGATGGACAAAATGAAAATGGCCATCCTGCCAAAAGCAATATACATCTTCAATGCAATTTCCATTAAAATACCAACAGAATTCTTATGGACCTTGGAAGAACAATTCTCAATTTGATAGGGCAAAACAAAATCTCAGAATTGTTAAAACAACCCTGTACAACAACAGATTTTTCCAGAGGTATCCCCATCCCTGATCTCAAGCCGTACTACAAAACAATATTAATAATAACTGCATTAATAACAACAGAATGGTGGATCAATGGAATGGAATAGAAGACCCAGAAATAAACCCACACACATATGGAGACCTGATTTTTGACAAAGAAGCCAAAACCATACAATGGAAAAAAAGACAGCATCTTCAACAAATGGTGCTGGAATAATTGGATATCTACATGTAGGAAAATGCAAATAGAGGCATATTTATCACCCTGCACAAAACTAAAGTCCAAAGGCATCAAAGACCTCAACATAATACCAAACACATTAAATTGGTTAGAAGAAAAAGTGGAGAAGAGCCTAGAATTCACTGGCTCAAGAGACAACTTCCTGAACAGAACACCAACAGCACAAGCTCTAAGAGCAACAATCAATAAATGGGACCTCATGAAACTGAAAATCTTTCTGTAAAGCAAAGAACACTCTCTTTAGAACAAAATGACAGCCTACAGACTGGGAAAGGATCTTCACCAGCCCTATATCTGACAGAGGGCTAACATCCAGAATGTATAAAGAACTCAAGAAGTTAAATAGCAAAAATATCAAGGAACCAAATTAAGAAATGGAATACAGAGCTAAACAGTGAATTCTAAATAGAGGAATATTGAATGGCAGAGAAACACTTAAAGAAATGCTCAACATCCCTAATCATCAGGGAAATGCAAATCAAAATGACCCTGAGATTTCACCTTACACCCATCAGAATTCTAAGATCAAAAATTCAAGTGAACACAAATGCTACAGAGCATGTGGAGAAAAGGGAACCCTCATCCATTGCTGGTGGTAATGTCAGCTTGTACAACCACTTTGGAAATAAATTTGATGCTTTCTCAAGACAATTATAAATAGTGCTTCCTCAAGATCTAGCTATAGCACTCCTAGGCATATGTCCAAAACATGTTAAAATGTATAAGTACATTTGCTCAACCATAGCAACTTTATTTGTTATAGCTAGAATCTAGAAACCACCCAGATGCCCCTCAAATGAGGAATGGATAGAGAAATTATGATATATTTCCACAATGGAAAACTATTCCGCAATTAAAAACAAGGAAATCATGAAATTTGCAAGCAAATGGTGGGATCTATAAATGATCATCCTGACTGAGGTATCCCAGAAGCAGAAAGACACACATGGTATATGCTGAGTTATAAGTGGATGTTAGACATATAATATAGGATAAACATACTAAAAATCTGTACATCTTAAAAAGCTAAGCAAGAAGGAGGATCCTGGGTAAGATGGTAAATCCTCATGCAGAAGGGCAAAGGGGGTGGACATCATAAGAGGGAGAAAACAGGTAACAGGAAAGGAGCTTATCACAGAGAGCCTTGGAAAGACTCTACCCAGCAAGGTATGCAATGTGATGCTGAGACTCATAGCCAAACTTTGGGCAGAGTGCAGGGAATCTTATGAAAGAAGGGGGAGTAGGAAGACCTGGAGGAGATAGCAGCTCTGCAAGGAGAGCAACAGATCAAAAAATTCTGGGCACAGGGGGGATTTTCTGAGACTGATATTCCAACCAAGACCATGCATGGAGATAATCTAGAACCCCTAGAACCCCTGCACAGATGTAGCCCATGTCAGCTCAGTCTCCAAGTGGGTTCCCTCATAAGGGAAACAGGAGCTGTCTCTGGCATGAACTCAGTGGCTGGCTCTTTGATATCCTCCCCCTGAGGAGGTACAGCATTGACCACAGAGGAAGACAATGCAGCCAGTCCTGATGAGACTTGATAGGCTAGGGTCAGAGGAAAAGGGAGGAGAAGCTCCCCTTTCTGTGGACTTGAGGAGGGTCATGGGAGGAGTTTAGGGAGGGAAGATGAGGTTGGGAGGGATTGAGGGAGGGGCTACAAGGGTATACAAAGTGGATAAACTGTAATTCATAAAAAAGATGATTTTTTAAGTGAAAAAAATCTTTAACTCATGAAAAAAACTAGTGAAGAATATTAGTAATGTTAATGTAATCAAAAGGTGATAAGGTCAGAACCAAAAATTTCTCAAGAGCAAATAAGTCAAATTAGTGTATGGAAGAATTCTCTTTTCACTAAATTAATTTAAATTATCATAAAAATTTTTGAATGAATCAAATTTTGACAATTTATATGAGATGGAAAAATTCCTTGAAATTATTTCTATCAAACTTAGATGATAGTAAATAAATCATCTGATTATGTTCTATCTCTTTGAGGAATGAGAATTATAAGTAAAATATTCCTACTCTTCCACTGTAATAAACATCACAAATTTTGAATTTTTTTATCAATTCCATAAACACCTAGAACTGCAAATCTGACCCCTGGACTTCGGAGCCACAGTTGGAAGGAGGTGCCAGTTGGCCATGAGATTATTATTGGTGTAGTTCTATATGTCTGAAATCTCATCTACATGACTGCCTAAACAAGGCCTGAACAAGACTGACACCAACAGACATACTAATGTGGAAAGGGGAATTCTCACAAGACCTCAAAGCTAGACAAAATATACAGACATCTAAGGAATGCTGGGAATAGGAAACATATAAAACAGACAAAATCTTGCCAAATCGTCATCTAGTACCAAATGGTCAGCCCTGAAAACATCTACATAAAAGAATCAGAATATGAACATAACAGGTTGTGTTTACATATTCAGGAATGAGTGTGTGCATGTGTGTGTGTGTGTGTGTGTGTGTGTGTGAAAGAGAGAGAATAACAATTAAAATGAGACCATGACCTTGATGAGAACAAGATACATGGGAAAAGTTAGAGGGAAAAAGGCAAGAGAGAAATGATGTAACTAGATTATAAATTCAATTTTTAACAAATGTTTAAAAACTAGAACTGATAGCCTGAGCCACTAATTTCAAAGATTAGAGAAGATATTCAATTAAAGGTAAATATGGAAAACTTAATGTGCAAATGAGAAAATCCAAGGTTATTTTGTTTTCTACCAAAGCCAAAATAGAATAAAAACCCACTAGTGGTAAGAGCCAGGCATGAGGAATTGTTAAACTATGCAGGTATTTTCTATATAAACCAGTTTTGTGAAACCTGTGGCTCAGTGGTGGACACTCTTTTCACAGTTCACAAATGTTCATAAACACATGACAAACATGCTTTAAAGGTAATATTCATTGCAGAAAAAAAATTCTGTTAGTTGTTAATGATGATATTCAGCAAGCTGACTAAGGGCTGTTCTTATATTGAGAAGGAAATCTTGTCATCGCTGCACAGTTAAGGTTTTGGCATTCCAGAAGCCTCTTTACAAGTAAGGTTCTTGATGTGGATGTAATGTTTGATTGTCCTAGGCTAGGGAACAATTTCCATCTGTCTCATTATGGTTCAGCATCTTAGCTTGAGAATTAAATTGAAGTGAAACAGATCAACAGGAGAAAACAATACAAATTTATATAATGAAAGTTTTATGTGACATAGGAGCCCTCGTAAAGACATAAAGACTTAAAAGGTAGTGGGAATTTAAAGCTCATATACCAAATTAGACAAAGAGTAGAAAATTGTAAAAATGTAACTAAATTATGTGGAGATGTTAGAAGATGAGGGCCATTTTTTACAAGGTCTGCATAGAAATTATCTCGGGCTCAACTTCTCTCTACTACTACAAGAATGTATTTTCTTTCTAGAAGAGAGAGTATACTTCAAATGAAATTTGGAGCACTTCTTTCAAAAAATATTATGAAGCTTAGAGTTCTAGCCTTACAAATGTTGTTTTATGAATGACTTTATGCAAAATAGTCAATATATCCAAATGGCATATTTTGGAGAAGTATCTTAATATCATTAATGTCAAGGGATTCGATATCAATTACAACTAAAACAAAACCTATGGAGGCAAGAGAGTTTTACAAACAGGAAAACTAAATGATCATGAGGTTAAAATAACAAAGCAAGAAGAAATATGCTAGCTAACAGTCTTTTTATTGTGAGGTTGGTTTACTGAGAAATGGAAAGCATGTATAGGAACCCCAACCCCAAAGTTGTTGCTCAGGACTGGAGATCTAACTTGCTGTAGTTCCACATGCAGAAAGCTC
Organism: Pachyuromys duprasi; assembly: GCA_028658305.1. Taxonomy (NCBI): domain Eukaryota; kingdom Metazoa; phylum Chordata; class Mammalia; order Rodentia; family Muridae; genus Pachyuromys; species Pachyuromys duprasi. The sequence goes on along the minus strand of JAQQSO010004276.1, from coordinate 58 downwards.
CATTCATGCCTCAATTAGGTATAGAGCCACTTTGGCTTCTGCAAGTCTCCTTCCCTGA
>JAQQSO010004274.1:0-12917 GCA_028658305.1 Pachyuromys duprasi | reverse complement strand
GGGAGGGTGGGAGGGAGTGAGGGGGGGTGGCTGCGCATGGGATGCAAAGTACCTAACCTGTGATTGATAACAAAAAAATTAAAAAATTAAAAAAAATAAGAAAAAAATAAAAAGACTGGCTGCATTGTCTTCCTCTGTGGCCTGGTAAGGCTGCTTCCCCCCTCAGGAGGAGGTGATCAAAGAGCCAGCCACTGAGTTCATGTCAGACAGTCCCTATTCCCCTTACTAGGGAACCCACTTGGATACTGAGCTGCCATGGGCTACATCTGTGCAGGGGTTCTAGGTTATCTCCATGCATGGTCCTTAGACAGAGTATCAGTCTCACAAAAGACCCCTGGGCCCAGATTTTTTGTTTCTGTTGCTGTCCTTGTGGAGCTCCTGTCCCCTCCAGGTCTTACTATCTCCTGCTTCTTTCATAACATTGCCTGCACTCTGCCCAAAGTTTGGCTATGAGCCTCAGTATCTGCTTTGATACACTGTTGGGTAGAGTCTTTCAGAGGCCCTCTGTGGTAGGCATGTTTCCCATTTTCTCCCTCTTCGGATGTCTGTCCTATTTGCCTTTCTGACTAAGGATTGAGTGAGGTATCCCAGAAGCAGAAAGACACACATGGTATATACTCACTTTTAAATGGATATTAGACGTATAATACCGGATAAACATACTAAAATCTGTACAGCTAAAGAAGTTAAGCAAGAAGGAGGAGCCTGGATAAGATGATCAATCCACACTCAGAAAGGCAGATTTGTTTTTAACTCATTTTAGTTCATACCAGTTTATACTACATTCACATTATTGACAGGTGGTCTGATTTGCTATTCCATTGCTCTGACAAAACACTGACCCAGATAACTTGGGGGAGGGAAGATTTTGTTTGGTTTCCAAGTTATAGTCCATCAACAAAGAACGACATGTTCGGAACTGACACACGGATAAGGGAGAAGTCCAGCTGCTGCATTGCTGCCATGCTGAAGCTCAGCTGCTTATCTCATATACAGATCAGGATCATCTTGGCAGCCAGGGATGGCACCTTCTGCATACCCTCCTGTATGAATTATCATTTAAGAAAATTCCCTGCAGACAGGGTTACATAATATTCTGATGGAGGCAAATCCTCAGCTGAATTTCTTTCTGCACAGGTGTGTCAAATTGACAACAAAATTAGTAAACAACAACAACAACAGCAACAAACAACACCAAAATCCAGGCAGTTGAATATGGATTCAAGCCTGGGAAGATGAAGCAGAGTCAAGAATTGGTGGGCGCTGCAGGATTCTAGTATTCTAGTCCAGCTACGGATGCCCAGAGTGAGGGTGGTGGGAGATGGGATGACACAGACCTTCTCTGAGGATTTAAATGTTACAGCACTCTTAGCTGAGAACTATCCAAATAAAATAGGAATTCTTAGACGATATTTAGTGAAAGTTTATGTGTGCCTATTCTATGTTCAACAAATACTGTAAGAACATTGAGTGGGAAGGGTTTTTCAGAGTGAATGCATCTCACTGGGTAGGGCCAAGATGCTGGCGATGCTCTGTTTGCATGGGGAGGAATTCCAGGTGCCTGTGTACCTGAGTACCTGGAGAATCACAGAGGTAGCAGGTCTTAACTATGTGCACCAGGGCATGCAGGCTCAGAACTGGGAGGGGAAGTTTTTTAATCCTGCTGATCTCAAGTTTGAGATATCTCAGGTTTGAACATGCTCCACCTCACTAGTTCCAGGCCAGTTCCCAGGGAAGCAAGGTCCAAGTGTCCCACAGTTCAGTAACTGTAAAAGAGAAAAACCAAAACCAACAAAGAAAAACCAATCATCATATCATTGTATTTGATTAGGGAAGCCATACATTGGCAACTGAAAACAAAATTCTTAACTTGGATAAAGCTGAAAAATCTATGTTGAACCAGTTTTTTTTTTTTATTTTCACTTTTAAAAAAAGTTGCCATGTCTCAAAAATTGAAATATAGAGGATACATGTTACTTCAAAAGCACACCCTAATCTTCCAGATCTTCAGAGGTAACAACAGTTTATTACTGATTTTAGGTAGTATTGTTTCAGTAACATAGGTAATGTGTTATATAAAACCACATATGCCATATTAAACCATTGTATATAGTGGTTTTGTACAACATATGTTCTTTTAATGGGAGGTTTTTTTTTTTTTTTTTTTAGCTTACCAAAAGCTTTAGGTATTTTTGACACTGTTTTTTCCCACCGTTTATACTAGCACCTCATACATTTTAAAAGTCAATGGTGGATGTTCTTACATGACCACACATGTATTGGAACTTCAAAATCAATTTTACTCTCACCAGGAAGCCACTTGATATGTCTTCCAAGTAAGAAAGTAAAGTAAACTCTCTTTTTGTTTTGTCTGTCCTTTGGCAATCTAAATCATTGGATTCAGAGAAGTTTTGTAATACCATTATAGAACAGTAAGAAAATTGCTCTGAGGAAAGACTTTGTTGGCAACCACAAACTACACAAACGTGTCTGTAAAAGTTTCATGCTCAGTTCTGTTCTTTCTCCCACTCCACATAAAATCATGTCATAGTGAGAACTGCATTCTCTTGTTTCCCTCTCTTCAGTAAGGCTAGTCTACCTCTTTTCATAATAGCCCCTCATTTATCTTTCCTAGTTCAACTGTTTTTGAAGCAATTTTGAATTCCATTAGGCTCAACTAACTACTTTTTCTATGTAACTACAAAGTACTGCTGGAGAATCTTATCACTCAAACATAATTTAATGTTCACCAAGCAATGAGAAAATATCTATAGAATTCCTAACTGTCCTCAACCCACACTATATATTTAGAAAACAATAACTAAATGCACATGTATACCTTGTATGGAGGCAGACTGAATAAGAAACTAGTTCTTGTATATTAAGAAAATGATGACAATAAATTGGATAAGAATATGTCAATTGAGATAGAAGGAAGTAGATGAATTGGAAAGGCCATTTGGGAGATGAAGTGAAACTGTAATTACCACCAGATGAGTCTGTGGGAGGTACAAGATGTAGAAATATAAAGTCACCCTAATTCTGAAAGGAGTAACTACATAGGTAATTCTACTGGCCTTTATGAAAGGAATCATATGTAGAAATCTGTATTTTTGTAATAAATTACCGTTTCTATTTTTGACATACTAAATTTTATGATGTGGAAAAGAAGCATACATTAGAACATACAGACTTGCAGTCATAGGAGAATTATTGATGAATGACGCAAATGTGAGAGACAGGAATATAGGTGGAATTCCTCAGAGACCCAGTGTCTGAAAACATTGCCTGTGTTTGATGACTCGGCAACAGAGATTGTAAGTATGGGGCAGTACTGAAAAGGCATAACCAGAGAGATGGGGATTAAAAATAGAACTTTTCTTTGTCTCTAACTTAAAATATCCCCAGGATAGATTGATGAAGAAAGGTTAAAGCACCTCCTGATAGACTGAAAGAGATAAAAGCCAAACAAGCAAAAACAAACAAACAAACAAAAAGATCTAAATACTAGAAAGTTCAAAGTACATACACAAATTTGTCAATATTTTGTGCTGCTAAGGAATAAAACCACCTAGTCTCATCACTTACTTGTGCCTCTGCTAGCATATGTCCCAAGAAAAAGAAAAATATAAAAGGTTCTAATTTCATTGTTAAAAAACATTACAACATAGCCAAAATTGAAGTGAATAAAAGTAAATGAGTAGACTAATTCTCAAACAAACAAAATATACATGTAAGCATATTACATTTATTAAAGACCTATGTTTTGGTCCCACCACCCAATAGCCATATTGCCTCCACCTCATGTGACAGGCAGGCATCACTGCTGTGAACAATGTGGGAGGGAGAGGTGGAGAAGACAGAAGAGCAGAGTAGTGTGTGTGCTGTGGAGACAGGATGGGAGATCAGTGACAGGTGTGGAAGAGCTGAGGTCAGCTATGGAGCAAGTCATTACACACTGGGGTTGGTGGGATGGCATGCAACAAACTGAAGTTTGTGCAATTGCAGAACCACCCCCCCCCAAAAAAAACACACCACCTGGCTACACAATAAAGAGAGTCCATATGTGGAACAGTTCAGTTCCCAAGTTGGACCTCCTTGAGATACATCCAGGGGCCAAGTTAATGTCCACATAAGTAAGGTGTGCTTATCTAAATGCAGTGCCTTTGCAACAAAGAAGAAACTTGAATTTCCTGGAGCAGAAGTTACAAGAAGTTATGAGCTCCTTGTCATGGCTGAAACAAACTGAGAACCAAAGTAAGGATCTTTCCAAGCAATATACACTTATCAGATTTGAAAGGAATTTTATCTTTCCAAAAGAAATGGTACAGATATTGTAGCAAACAAGAACTATAAGAATTTTTATTTCTCAAAGGATTGAACTTAAAAACGTTATTAGCAAGTGCTCAAGAAAAAAAAAAAAGAATTACCTTTCTTAGCCTGATAGTATAAATATATAAGAAAACTTAACAGATCTCTGTCTTGTCTCACTAAACGTTTCCTCATAGTGACAGTACTTTTTGTTTACAAAGAGGGACACACTTGAATGAGATCTTGTTATTTTGGTCTAATTCAATTTCAGTCTTACATTCCCCAATGTGTCTTAAAATATCACCACATCAGTTTCATATATCAGTCTTATAATCTTGGTAAATATAGATTTAAATTTGTTCTAAAGAAATAGAATAATTTATGAACATAATAGATTCTTATTTTTTGATTAGTCATTAAGAATAGATTCTAGGATCTTAAAAATATACTGAAACATGGCTATTTAGGAAATCTGATGGTGGGGGAGAGGGAAGGAAAACAGGAAATGCCATGTGTCTGTGCACATTCATTCTTTGTTTCTTATTGCCTTTTTGCATTTACCTTCCTTCGTGTATCCTTATAATCACTTTGTATGCTGATACCATTTAGTTTTCATGATGCCTAGCAAATTGATGTAGACATATTGGCCCCTGAAAATAAAATTAAAAAAAATCTAAGTGTTCATATAATTTTATTTGTTTGATTTGAACTTAGGCAATGCAACTCTTCTTCACAGTAAGTTTGTACTTGAAACGCATACAAAGTCTGCCCACTTATTCAGTTCTCTTGTGCTGAGAATTAAAACCCCGAGGGGCAAAGGTATGATTTCAAATATGGCATGTACTTTCAAGAGCTTTGCTTCAACTGGTATATATTAGCCAGGAACATAAAACTTCTGTACTATAGTTGGATATTCCTGCAAAATTAGCATTCATGGGAAACATGGCTACTATGTACCCTCCAAGAACAGATTGCCCATAACATTCTCTGTTTGTGATGGGATATTAAAGACCAGCTCTCATAATTTTTCACTCCACATTTGTAGATTCATTTCTGCTGACAGAGTAGTGGAAACGTAATTAAATGTTTAGTTTAATTAAAATGGAAAATAAAAGCTTGTACTTGGAAATTCACTACAGTCCCCCAATTAGGAAACATAAGTGATTATGTATCTCAAATGCATGTATCACTGGTTCTCAGTATATATCTATTTTATAACATTCAGATATAATTACACATATATATTACACAATTCATAAAATCTACATTGTCACTATATCCTTGCCAAAGATATATGTTCATATTCCATATGAAGCATGGATGTAAGTTGTACAAATAGATGTGATGCTGTAAGTAATGGGAAACTCACAGAGGTTCAGAATGTACTAGTGGTCAGCCACTTATGCCTGTAAATACAGTGATTTTTCTTAGTCTCATGTGTTACATAGTTCTCTCAAAAACTGTTCAACCCTTCTGTAGTAGTATTAAAAGATTAAAGCTTTAACAAAATGAGCAGTGGTATGCTCAAATGAGTCTATCATTTCTCTCTATCATCTATCATCTATCTATTATTTATCTATATCCTTAGCTCAAATAATATACAAAAGTGTGACAAGTATACCAAAGCTTCACACATACCTATGATGTGTGTGAGTGCATGAGCACACACACACAAACACAGAGGCACACGGGCACACAGGCATCCATGGAAGCATGCTTGCACATTATTTGCTTTTCCAAATACTGTGTAAAACCTATGTCTGTCCAGTAAGCATCCCAGATCTGAACTTATGGCACTCTCCCTTTTTCTTACTTGTGTGTCAGTGTTATTCACAGGTGTGCTTTTCCTCTTTCATGTGCATTTCCTTCATTGCTTCATTTTGATCCGTTATGCTCCAGTATCTCTTGAACACTCAACAATTTCAGGGACATTTAACTCATGTTTTTCTAAGCATGCAAATGTATTCATTTCCCCTAAAATCATTTCAAGAGTATATTGAGCACAGATTTTCTCACTACTTGGCTTTCATACAAGATTTATTTTTCAACAAAATAGACTCTTACTTTAAGTATTTATTGCTTTGATGAATCTGAGCATATTTCATATCAGAATGTAGACTTCCCTGCCCAAATTGTTAGACAAATGACTTTCCATAATTAATTTAATAAGTCATTCTTTTACTTTATGATTTGAAATGGTATTTTGTTACATAGTAAAGAATTATTATTATTATTATTACAATTTATTCACTTTGCATCCTGGTTGGTAGGGGACGTCCTTCTCCCCTACTGCGTGACTCTAGCCTATCAGGTCCCATCAAGATTGCATGGATTGTCTTCCTCTGTGGGCTGGCTAAGTCACCCCACCAAGGAGAAGTGATCAATGGGAGCAGGCAACTGAGTTCATGTCAGAGACTGTCTCTTCTCCCTTTCCTAGGGAATCCACAGAGAGACTGGGCTGTCTATGAGTTACATCTGAGCAGGAGGTCTAGGTCCTCTCTATGCATAGTTTGGCTGATGCATTAGTCTCTGCAGTTTCTCCTAGACCCTGCTTTTTTTGGGGGGGGGAGGAGAGGCTTTGATGGTCTCTTTGTGAGGCTTCAGTTCCTTCTGGGTCCTTCTATATCACCTTTATTCTATAAGACTCCCTGCACTCTGTCCAAAGTTTGGCTGTGAGTCTCTGCATCTGCTTTGATCCCCTGCTGTCTTTTAGAGGACATCTGTGGTAGGCTCCCATCCTGTTCCCTCTCTATCCTGTTTGCCTTTCTGAATGAGGATTAAGCATCTTCACTAGGGTTCTCCTTGTTGTTTAGCTTCTTTAGGCCTGTAGATTTTTTTATGGTTATCCTATATTATATGGCTAACATCCAGTTAAATGAGTATATACTGTGCATGTCTGTGTGCTTCTAGGTTACTTCATTCAGGATGGTCTTTTCTAGTTCATTAATTTGTCTGCCAATTTCATGATTTTCTTTTTTTTAATAGCTGAGTCATATTCCATTGTGTAAAGATACCACTATTTCTGTTGATATTGTTATTTTTATCTATTTGTAAGCATTGGATTTCTATGTATTGTCTGCATTTTTATAAAATTAGTTACATTTTTGTAATTTTCTTGTTACTTATAATTCATCAGTGCAAAACAATATGAACAATATAAGCCAACTTAAAATTTTAATTTGCAACTATTTTAAGTTCATAATATAAGTACCTAAGAACTAGTATGGTTGCTCTTCATATTTTAAATGATAATAAGGCTTTTATAGTTTCCTATAATATTTAAAATTTTTCATATAAACATGCTCATTTTTAAAAATTTCTAACTCTCAAATTTTTTTATGATTTGGAAATAAACATTTGCTGTATGTTCCATTTTGTTATATTTCACATAATTAATAATTTACCCAATACATTCATTATGCACAAAGCTGCTCAAAATTAGATTATGAAATATATTTAAATACTATTCTTCCTTTAATATTATAATGATGATAGGCCCTCAAACAACTAAAAGTTAGTTTTTCCTTATATAACCATTAGGACTAATTTAAGAATATATAAATACCAAAAGAAGGAGGCAAAAAGAAAATTAAAAGTAAATTATTATTTCATCAAGTCAGAGTCTAACATGTTTCCATTTTACATTTGATGGTTATCATGGCTCCTGTGTTTAGGTGTTTAGTCCCCTACTCATGACTAAACATTTCAAAAGTACAAAATATTTTTTAAAATTAACAAAAATACTTCAAAGCTATATTCTTCAGAATTTTTGTTTTTTTTTTTTTAGTTCTTATAGGTAGTATTATTGAAAAACATGTCTATTTTTATAACTTTAAATTAGTTTGTATACAAACTCGCAATAATTATGTATAAATAGAATTTGCTATTTGAGATGTTTCATCCACTAACTACTTGTAGAGGAAATTATAATTGGCTACTCTGGCAAGGGATCATCTGCAAAGATAAAGATCTGTGTGATCTGGTGAGAATAGGGCATGACCTTGGTACACCTCAGTAAATAAAAACATTAACATATGACACCCTACACTGGGCACTAGATACTGTGGGGTTTTGCAGACTCTTCTAATGTATAAATAATGACACAATATTTCTAAAATAGTTTAATCCTTCAGGCCCTTTGATGGGGGTGGGCCAATTTCCTGGCTACTCTTTTAATTTATCCTGACTATTGTAACCAAGACCTGTCAAGTGGCTAGCTCTATACCTCATTGCTCTGCTCTGGTCTGTGTCTGTTCACGGCTTTGTGCACTCTCAATTCTCCCGCCTCTCTCTCCAACTGTCACTCTTTATGACTTGACCTTCCATCCTCCTACTTCTTGTCCCAGATGTTGGCCATCAGCTCTTTATTACAACCAATGGGCAGCAACAGAGCACCTGATATGTCTCTTAGGTTACTTTTAGGCAGGTGAGGAGGTACAAATATTTACCTAACAGAAAAGCCAGTGATAGGTAATAGAAACGATAAAACCAAAATCCTGCTAGTAGTTATCTCTGCCAGTACAGAATTAACAACTGAAAATACGCTGGCATTCCTCATAACAATATGTAAAAGGTCACCCCAACAAGTTGTGATTTCTACCCCTTTCCATTCAAACTTCTACTAAACTATGCTTTTGTGATTTAAAGTGCTTTTAGATATTTCCCAACAATATGTATGATATAATCCTGCATTTACCTGGCTCTGATCCTTGTCTTACTAAGATTTTGTGTCTTTAGCTACTTGATACTATGTTGACTAGAAAAACTGTTTTCCTATCTAGTGATAAGTTCATCACAAACAGACAAAGAAACAAAAACAATCAAGCAAACTAAACATAAGTTTAAGTCTATGTATAAAATAGTATTACTTTGAAATTTGTATTCAAAGGCTTATGTTTTGTGTCAGTTTCTAAATGTAAAAATCAACAATCACTCTATAAAATTTATTAGATATTAAGCTTTTTTGATATCTATCTTAAAATACGTACTTTGGTTTCCCAGAGAAGACTAAATTATCAAGTTGTATTACATTCCATAATTTCTTAAAAAATGATTGACCTGATTAATATTTTGTTGTACTTCTTTCAATAACTATTATTTTAATCATTATCCATATTTAGATTTTATTCTACCTCAACTAATTATAGAACTCTGATGGCATGAGTGTCCATATTCATGTGCATGACAACATATACACACATGAAGTCAATATAGTTTGAAGTTGTTAGTAGAGGACAGAGACTGTAGTGAAGTTCCAGAGGTCGTTGTATACAGTTATATGAATCAATTGAGGGTTAAAAATACTTACCGACATATATTAAATTTATACAACAAATTTCCATAGATTCCTTGTCCATCCAAATTTAGTTTTCTAAATTTAGAATCATGCAGAAGACTTTTCCCCTCTCTAGCATTTAACAATAATTCTCAGCTTATGGTGAGGATTTCACAAACACTCCAGTATTCATTCTTTGCTGGAAATTCCTTTTTTTAAAAAATTACAATATCACGTTGTATCCCAGCTATAGCCTTCTCCATCTCCTTTCATTCCTACCCATAATCATTCTTCTCCCCCTATGCACCTTCCCTACGCCACTGATGGGGAGGATCTTCTCCCCTTCTATCTGACCCTACCCTATCAAGTCTATACTTGATAGGCTATACTATCTTCCTCTGTGGCCTGGCAAGGCCGCACCCCCCCCCCCCAGGGGGAGGTGATCAAAGAGCTAGCCACTGAGTTCATGTCAGAGACAACCCTTGCTGCCCTTACTAGGGTACCCACTTGGAAATTGAGCTGTCTATGGGCTTCCTCTGAACAGGGGGTCTAAGTCATCTCCAGGCATGGTCCTTGGTTGGAATATCTGTCTCTTCAGCTACCCCTGAGCCCAGGTATTTTGGCTCTGTTGGTCTCCTTGAGGAGTTCCTGTCCCCTCCAGGCCTTTCTATCTCCCTCTTCTTCTATAAGGTTTCCTGCACTCTGCCCAAAGTTTGGCTATGAGTCTCAGTCTCTCCTTCCATACCCTGATGGGCAGAGTCTTTCAGAGGCTCCATGTGGAAGGCTCTGGTCCTGCTCCTTGTCTTCTCCCACTTCAGATGCCTGTCCTGTTTACCCTTCTGAGTGAGGTTTCAGCCTCTTCCCTAGGGTCCTCTTTGTTGTTTAGCTTTTTTAAGGCTATAGATTTTAATATGTTTATCCTACATTATATGGCTAATATCCACTTATAATTGAATATATACCATGTGTGTCTTTATGCTTCTGTGTTACCTCACTCAAGATGATCTTTTCTAGTCTCATCCATTTGTCCACAAATTTCATGATTTCCTTGTTTTTAATTGCTGAGTAGTATTTCATTTTGTAAATGTACCACATGTTCTGTATCTGTTCTTCAGTTGCAATATATCTGGGTTGTTTCCAGATTCTAGCTATTACAAATAAAGCTGCAACAAACATAGTTGCACAAATGTCCGTATTGAATGATGGGGCATCTTTTGGGTATATGCCCAGCAATGGTATTGCTGGATCTCGAGGTAGCACTATTCCTAATTTTTGGAGAAAGACTGATTTCCAAAGTGGTTGTACAAGGTTACAGTCCCACTAGCAATTGAGGATGATCCCCCTTTCTCCAGAACCTCTCCAGCCTGCAGCATCCTTTGAATTTTTGATCTTCGCTATTCTGATGGATGTGCAGTGGAATCTCAGGGTTATTCTGGTTTGCAGGAAATAGGTTATTTTGCCTTTCAAAGGGATAAATGTCCATGATGGCAGAACAGAATAGCTGTATATACCAGGCTTGGTGACAAGAACAGAAAGCTGAGCGCTCATATCTTGAACTGCAAGCACAAAGCTGAAGGAGGAAATTAGAAGTAGCTGGAGAACTTTAGCTCTGAATTCTACGTCCTTGACCTATGGCTTCCAAGACCACATACTAAACCTTCCCTATAACACCACCAGCTGGAGAGCAATTACTCAAAGACAAGAGCATATGAGGAGTTTCTGATTCAAACCACTACAACTTCCTAACTTGATAATTATTCTACATTAAACATTTTTTTTTACTTTTGCCTAGTTATTCATGTATATAAAATATAAGTGTTCATTGAATTCAAAAAAGGTTAGGTTGCCCTAAAATTGAATAAATTTCTCTCCCTGATCTACCTGTCGGTTTAGTGAGAGGTAGGAACTTTTAGGAGTAAAATGAAGGAAGGAAGAAATTTAGAATTTCTGATTTTCATGTGGGGGATACAATGAAGACAGTGGGTGTGCACAGCTGCTAAAATAGGACAATTTCACATTGGTGTGATAATGACATAGACTATGTTATGGGTAAAAGGGTATGAACTTAGTGAATGAATGAACAAGGTGGGAAATGGTCTATGAGGCTACTAATGATTATAAGATGAGAAGTAAAATTTCACAGTAAATGAAGAGCAGAACATCTGGAATGCAAAAGTAAAGAGAGTGTATTTTGACACAAACATGCCTGCAATAATACCATGAGGAAAGATTATGGTATTTCTGATTTATGGTGCATTTTCCACTATAAGATATTATGAAAACAATGCACGCTTTGTTGAAACTGGAAAATGAATTTTGATTCTACCCTCTAAAATCTAGAAATAGCTGCATATGAGCTACATGAACAACCCAGAAATCATAGGCTATAGAATGTGCTCTGCTGCATTATGCGTAGGCGTGTAAATAAATAAATAGTTGTATATAAACCCACAATTTTCAATTTATGATGAACTTATTAGTGAATGACTTTGTCATTAGTTGAGGATAATCTGCAAAAAAGCACAGATGCAAGTATTTTGCTTGATTATATTCCTTGTTTTCTTAATTTATCATTTTTAAAATGTAATTTATTTATTTTTATATCAATCACAGGTTAGGTACTTTGCATCCCAGGTGTAGCCCACTCCCTCATTCCCTCCCACTCTCCCCATCCCTCCCTCATCTCCACTCCACCCCCTCCAAGTCCACCAAAAGGGGAGGACCTCCTCCCCTTCCATCTTGGCCCAGTTCATCTTGTCTCCTCAGGGCTGGCTGCAATGTCCTCCCCTGGGATCTAGCCAGGCTGTTACTCCCTGGCATGTATGGGGGAGGGTCAAAGAGCCAGCCATCGAGTTCATGACTGAAACTGTCCCTGTTCCTCTTATTAGGGTCTTCAGTTGGATTCCGAGTTACCATGGGCTACATATGAGTGGGGTTTCTAGGCCATATCCATACATGGTCCTTCATTGGAGAAACTGTCTCTTATAAGACCCCTGTGCCTTGCTCAGTTTGGTCTTTGTGGAGCTCTTCTTCTCCCCAAGTCTTACTAACTTCCCCTATTTTTGTTATTACTTCCCGCCCTCTACCAAAGGCTTGGTTGTGAGTCTTAATATCTGCTTTGATACATTGCTATATTGATTCTTTCAGAAGCCCCCTTTGGTAAGCTCCTGTCCTGTTGCTTATTTTCTCCTCCATTCAATGTCCATCCCATTTGTTCATCTAAATGAGCATTGATCATACCAACCTGGGTCCTCCTTCTAGTATATCTTCCCTAGGTGTATAGATTTCAGCATGACCTTCCTATCCTATAGGTCTATATAAGTGAGTATAT
>JAQQSO010004273.1:0-12917 GCA_028658305.1 Pachyuromys duprasi | reverse complement strand
TGGGGTTGGATGGAAGGGAAGGAGGTCCTCTCCTGTTGGTGGACTTGGAGGGGGCGGGAGGAGGGAGATGAGGGAGGGAGTGGGAGGGTAGGAGGGAATGAGGGAGGGGGCTACGCCTGGGATACAAAGTACCTAACCTGTGATTGAGATAAAAATAAAAAATTAAAAAAAATAAAATATAAAAAATAAAGTTGATAAGTAATCACAAAAAAAAAAAGACCTGAAAATGGAAACAGAAGCAATAAAGAAAACACAAGCAGGGAATCTTGGAGATGGAAAACCTAGGTAAAAGAACAGAAACTATAGACACAAGCATCACCAACAGACTTGAGATAGAAGGGAGAATCTAGAAGAAATTGATAGAAGAAAGAAAATGTTAAATCTAAAAAGTTTCTGACACAAAACATCCAGGAAATCTGGGACACCACAAAATGACAAAAACTAAGGATAATAGAAGTAGAAGATTCCCAGCTCCAAGGTCCAGAAAATATTTTCAACAAAATCATAGAAGAAAATTTTCGTAAACTAAAGAAAGAAATGTCTATAAATGTACAAAAAGCTTACAGAACAACAAAAAGATTGGACCAGAAAAACCATCCCCACCTCATAATAATTAAAACACTAAATGTACAGAACAAACAAAGAATATTAAAAGATGCAAGGGAAAAGAGCCAAGTAAGATATAAAGACAGACCTACTAGAATTACATCCAAATTCTCAACAGAGACTTTCAAAGACAGAAGGGTATGGAAAGATATCTTGCAGTCCCTAAGAGATCAAAAATACCAGCCCAGATATCTATAACCAGAAAAACTTTCAATCACCATAGACAGAGAAAAGAAAATATTCCATGACAAAACCAAATTTAAACAGTATCTATTCACAAATCCAGCCCTATAGAAGATACTAGAAGGGAACTACAACCTAAAGAGGCTAACAACACCCAAGAAAACATAGGAAATGAATAACCCCACACCAGGAAAGCCAAAAGAAGGAAAACACATAAACACACACATTAAACTACTACCAACATCAAAATAACAGGAATTAACAATCATTGATCATTAATATCTCTCAATAACAATAGATTCAATTCCCCAATTAAAAATATACAGGCTAATGACTGGATGCAAAAACAGGATCCATCATCCTACTGCATAGAAGAAACATACCCCAACATCAGAGACAGACATTACCTCAGAGTAAAGGGCTTGAAAATTATTTTCCAACCAAGCAAACACAAGAAGCAAGCTGGAGTAGCCATTCTAATAGCTAATAAAATAGACTTCTAACCAAAATTAATCATCCTGTACAAAATTCAAGTACAAGTGAATCAAATACCTCAACATAAAACCAGTACACTAAATTTAATAGAAAAGAAAGTGAGGGATAGCCTTGAACTCATTGGTACAGACAACAACTTCATGAACAGAACACCAACAACTCAGGTACTAAGATCAACAATTAACAAATGGGACCTCAGGATACTAAAAAGTTTCTGTACGGAAAAGGAGCAAAACAGCAGCCTACAAAATAGGAAAAGATTTTCCCCAACACCACATCTGACAAAGGACTAATAACCAAAATATATAAAGAACTCAAGAGACTAGATATCAACAAACTAAATAATCCAACTAAAAATTTGGGTACAGAACTAAACAGAAAATTCTCAACAGAGAATTACTTAAATGACCAAGAAACACTTAAAGAAATGCTCAACATCCTTGTCATCAGGGAAGTGCAAATCAAAACAAATGTGAGATTCCTTCTTATATCTGTCAGAATGCTTAAGATCAAAAACTCAAGGGACAGGTCATGCTGGTGAGGATGTGGAGAATGGGGAACAATTCTCTGCTGATAGGCAGTTCAGTCTTTATGAACCTCAACTGGTCCAGGTTAGTTGATTCTGTAGGCTTTCTTGTGGTGTTCTAGACCCCTCTGGCTCATTCAGAATTGCTAAGATCAAAAATTCAAGGAAAAGCTCACGCTGGCAAGGATGTGGAACATAGGGAACAGTCCTCCATTGCTGGTGGGAGTGTAAACTTGTACAACCACTTTGAAAATCAATTTGGCAGTTTCTCAGAAAACTGAGAATAGATATGCCTCAAGACCCAGCTATGCCACTCCTGGGCATATACGCAAAGATGCTCCACCATACTACAAGGACACTTGCTCAACTATGTTCATAGAAGCTTCATTCATAATAGCCAGAAACTGGAAACAATCAATAAAAAAAATGTGGTACATTTACACAGTGGAGCTATTAAAAATAGCTATTAAGAGAGGGATCCAAGATGGTGGCACTGGGAGGACACTGTGTCTGATGAGCAGGACAGGAATGACTGCACAGTAACCAACAGGCCAAACCCTGAGCCCTAAAACATCAGCAATTGTGTTTCCTAAGTGAAAGGCAACCCCAAGGTGTGGGAAGCAATTGGGTTCAGGTCACACAGATAAACCCCAAAAGAGTTCCCAAGTCCTGGCAGGCACTCGCCAGCCCAAAGACACACACCTGCATGCTCTGATCACCATCCCAAACTGAACTGTGAGGACCACACCACCAGAGACTGAGATTTCCAGTAGAGAGAAAATACCATGGTGAAGGAAGCAATCATGACTGGCCTCAGGTCACCAGGACAGTCCCTTGGAAAGGTCCTGGGATTCAGCAGGCACTCACCCGCCAGCCCAGAGACTTGCTTGAGCACCCAACTCAGGGTCCCAGGCAGAACTGTGGGCCCCAGGGCACTAGAGACTGGATTTCTCTGTCAGGAGGAAACCCACAATGGGGGAAACATCAGGTCCAACCTCAGGACACCCAGCTCTGGAAAAGTTTCTGGGTTCCCACAGGCTCCAGGCTCTAGCCTCCTGCTGCACTCATGAGTTCTGTGCTCATCTGCCACTGATTACAACTTGGGTACTGGGGCAAAGAGCTCCAACCTCAGACCTACAGAAGCCTTAGAGCCACTGGATCAGCCCTGAAATACTGGTCCAAGGTACAACCAGTTATCCCTAGCTAAACTGATCAAACAATGGAGCTCCCTTGTTCTTCAAGAGGGCTGGGCCCAGCAAACACAGTATAAGAGCAGCAGCAGCTCACTAAATTCAGAGCAAGAAACCCAGTGGCAGGTCAGCTGTCTCCAGGACTTCTCCTGGTGAGAGGAGAGATGCCCTGACTATCAATGACCACAGTTACCACACAGGTCCATAAACCTGAGGAGAGCTGTGGCAATTCCTGAGAAGCACCTCCATTCAGTGACCATACCCAAAAAGGTGAAGGAGGAGGTCTCCTTCAGAATCCTGCCAAGGGAATTCTCCCTACCCCATGAATAGAGGAGGCATCAGAAGCTAACAGTCAACACCCGAGACAGCCAGAAGGGTAGAGGCCAGCATAAAAACACAAGCAATAAAAAGGCAAAACAATATGGAATCGCCAGAATGCAGTTATCCAGGGACAAGTAGCCCTGAACACCCTAATATAAGTGAAATTCAAGATGACCTTACATCAATGCTTATGAAGAGGATCATAGAGGAAACGAATAAAATGCCTAAAGAAATAGAGGAAGATAAAAACAGATTATGTCCATCTGTAAAGAAATATAGGAAGATGCAGCCAAATAGTTTGTGGCCTTCAGAGAGGAAATGATTACATCACTGAAAGAAATAAAAGAAACAGAGAGATGTTCAAACAAACAGCTGAAGGAATTGAAAGAAAACAGGAAAAAACAGTCAGACAGGTTAAGGAAACCAACAAAGGGTTCAAGATCTGAAGATAGAATTAGAAAAATTAAAGAAAACACAAATGGGGGAAGTCATGGAATGGAAGAACTTAGACAAGAAAATAAGAATTACAAAGGTAAGCATAACAAACAGACTACAAGAAATGGAAGAAAGAATCTCAGATGTGGAAGATACAATGGAAGAAATCAATGTATCCATCAAAGAAATTGAAAAATCTAAAAAAAATTCCTGACAGAAACCATCCAAGACAACATGAAAAGACAAAACCTAAGAATAATAGGAATAGAGGAAAAAGAAGATTCCCATATCCAAGGCCCAGAAAATATTTTGAACAAAATCATAGAAGAAAATGTCCTCAATTTAAAGCAGAGGCATGTAACCATACAAGAGGCCTACAGAACACCTAATAAATTAGAACAGAAAAGAAAATCCTCCTGCCACATAATTATCAAAACAGTAAGTAGACAGAACAAAGAAAAAAATACTAAAAGCTGCAAGGGAAAAATACTAAGTAGCATATAATGACAAACCCATCAGAATCACACCTGACTTCTCAACAGAGACTATGAAAGCCAGAAGGACATGGACGGATATCATGCAGACATTAAGAGAACACAGATATCAGCCCAGGCTCCTAAAACCAGCAAATCTCTCAGTCCTCATAGATGGAGAAAACAAGACATTCAAAGATGAAAACAAATTTAAGCAATACCTACCCAGAAATCCAGCATTACAGAAGATACTAGAAGGAAAAACACAACCCAAGAAAACCGACTATACCCAGGAAAACAGAGGGAAAAAAATAACCTCATGACAGCAAAACTAAACGTAGCGAAGCACAAAAACATACTACCACTACCAACATCAAAATAAAGGATCTAACAGCCACTGGTCATTAATCTCTCTCAACATCAATGGACTCAATTCTCCAATAAAAAGATACAGACTAACAGAATAGATGCTTAAACAAGACTCAACAATTTGTTGCATACAAGAGACACATTTAAGTCACAAAGATAGACATTAATTGAGAGTAAAGGGCTGGAAGACAGTTTTCCAAGCAAATGAACCCAAGAAAGAAGCAGGAGTAGCCATTCTAATATCTAACAAAATATATTTTCAAACAAAATTAACCAAAAGAGAGGGGAAAGGCACTTTATACTTATCAAAGGAAAATTCCAACAAGATGACATCACAATCCTGAACATCTATGCCCCAACTACAAAGGCACCCACATTTGTAAAAGAATTATTAATAAAACTTAGATCACACATAGATCTCCACACATTAATAGTGGTAGACTTCAACACCCCACTCTCAACAAAGGACAGCTCAACAAAACAGAAATTAAACAAAGAAACAATGACTCTGACAGAGGTCATGAATCAAACGATCCTAACAGACATCTGCAGAACATTTCACCCAAACACAAAAGAATTTACTTTCTTCTCAGCACCTCATGGAACCTTCTCCAAAATAGACCATATAGTTGGTCACAAAGCAAGCCTCATCAGATACAAGAAGATTGAAATAATCCCTTGTATCCTATCTGACCACCATGGAGGGAAGGTGGACCTCAACAACAACAGAAATAGAAAATTGCTACACACACATGGAAACTGAAAAACTTGCTACTCAGTGACAGCTGGGTAAGGGGAAAAAATAAAGAAATTAAAGTCTTCCTAAAATTCAATGAAAATGAAGGCACAACAAACCCAAACTTATGGAACAAAATGAAAGCAGTGTTAAGAGGAAAGATCATAGCACTAAGTGCTTTCAAGAAGAAATTCACAACATCTCATTCAGCAACTTAATGGCTCACCTGAAAGCCCTGGAGGTGGGGGAAGAAGCAAACATCCCTAGAGGAATAGACAGCTGGAAATAATCAAACCTGGGGCTGAAATCAAAAAATTAGAAACAAATAAAACAATTCAAATATTCATGAAACCAAAAGCTGGTTCTTTGAGAAAAATAAACAAGATAGACAAGATAGAGGGTATGAGGAGAAAGCTACAATAAAAACCATTAAAATGAGCTATTGCTTTCTATTGCTAGTATTTCTATTGCTAGTAGTTCTTTCTATTGCTAGAGAGTTTAACTTTGATAATTTGTTTGCATGTCTGTGTGTCTGTGTGTGGATATGCTCACATGAGTACAAGTGCCCACACAGGCTGACAGAGAGCACTGGATACCCTGGGGCTGCAGTTAGATGCAGTCAGTCATTTATCATGAGTCCTCAGAGCCATGTGTCATCTCCAAAAGCAACAGCAAACACTCTTAACCACAAGAGCTGGTTCTTTGAGAAAAATAAACAATATAGACAAACCCTTAGCCAAACTAACTAAAAGGCAGAAAGACACTATCCAAATCAACAAAATCAGAAATGAAAAGGGTGACATAACAATAGATACTCAGGAGATCCAAACAATTATTAGGCCTAACTTTAAATTTCTATATGCCACAAAATTTGAAAATCTAAGTAAAATAGACAGTTTTCTTGATTTATTCCACTTACTAAAGCTAAATCAAAACCAGATAAATAAATTAAAGAGTCCTATATCCCCTACAGAAATAAAAGCTGTCATCAAACATCTCCCATCCAAAAAAAAAATAATAATAATAAGCCACAGCCAGAATTCTACCAGACCTTCAGAGAAGAGCTAACACCAATACTCTTCAAACTATTCCACAAAATAGAAATAGAAGAAACATTACCAAACTCAAACTAAAAAGCCACATTCACCTTGGTTCCTAAACATCTCAAAGACCTAGCAAAGAAAGAGAATTTTCAGGCCAATCTCCCTAATGAACATTCATGCAAAATTACTCAACAAAATAGTCTCAAACCAAATACATGAAACACATCTAAGTTAGCATCCACTATGACCAAGTAGGCTTCATCCTAGGTATGCAGGGGTGGTTTAATATATGAAAATCCATCAATGTAATCCACCATATAGACAACCTGAAAGAAAATACCACATGATAATCTCCTTAGATGCTGAAAAAGCATTTGACAAAATCTAACACACATACATGTTTAAAGTCTTGGAGAGATCAGGGATACATAACACTTACCTAACATGGTAAAGGCAATATACAGCAAACCTATAGCGAACATCAAACTAAATAGAGAGAAACTTAAATCAATCCCACTGAAATCAGGGACAAAGCAAGACTGCCCATTGTCTCCATATCTCTTCAACATGGATCTTGATGTCTCTGCTGGAGCAATAAGACAATTAAAGGAGATCAAGAGGATACAAATTGGAAAGGAAGAAGTCCAAGTATCACTATTTGCAAAAATTCTACCAGGGAAACCCTATAGCTGATAAACACCTTCAGCAAAGTGGCGGGATACAAAATTAACTAAAAAAAATCAGTAGCCCTCCTGTATACAAAAGACAAATGGGCTGAGAAAGAAATTAGGGGAACAACATCCTTCACAATAACCATAAAGGACATAAAACACCTTGGTGTGACTCTAACCAAGTAAGGCAAAGACTTGTATGAAAAAAAAATTCCTATCTCTGAAGAAAGAAATAGAAGAAGATATCAGAAAATAGAAAGATCTCCCATGTTCATGGCTTGGCAGGATTAACATAGTAAAAATGGTCATCTTACCAAAAGCAATCTACAGTTCAATGCCATTCCCATCAAATTACCAACACAATTCTTTGCAGACCTTGAAAGAAAATTTCTCAACTTCATATGGAATAACAAGAAACCCAGAATTGCTAAAACAATCCTCTATAATAAAAGATCTTCTGGATGTAACTCCATCCCTGATCCCAAGCTGTACTATAGAACAACAGTAGTAAAAGCTGCATGTTATTGGCATAGAAACAGAATGGTGGATCAACAGAACCAAATAAAAGACCGAGAAATAAACCCACATACTTATGGACACCTGATTTTTGACAAAGATGCCAAAACCATACAATGGAAGAAAGATTGCATCTTCGACAAATGATACTGGTCTAACTGAATATCTACATGTAGAAAAATACAAATAGATCCATACTTATCTAACCCTGTACAAAACTAAATTCCAAGTAAATCAAAGAATTCAATATAAAACCAGACACACTAAACCTGTTAGAAGAAAAACTGGGGACGAACCTTGAACTCATTGGCACAGGAGACAACTTCCTGAACAGAACATCAACAGCACAGGCTCTAAGAGCAACAATCAATAAATGGGACCTCATGAAACTGAAAAGTTTCTGTGAAGCAAAGGACACTGTTGTCAGAACAAAACAACAGCCTACAGATTGGGAAAGGATCTTCACCAACCCTATATCTGACAGAGGGCTAATATCCAGAATATATAAAGAACTCAAAATTTAAACAGCAACAAATCAAGTAATCGAATTAAAAATGGGATACAGAGCTAAACAGAGAATTCTCAGTAGAGGAATATCAAATGGCAGAGAAACACTTAAAGAAATGTTCAACATTCTTAGCTATCAGGGAAATGCGAATGAAAACTACCCTGAGATTTCACCTTACATCCATCAGAATGGCCAAGATCAAAACCTCAAGTGACAACACATGCTGGAGAGGATGTGGAGAAAGGGGAAAACTTCTCCATTGCTAATTGGAATGTAAACTTGTACAATCACTTTGGAAATCAACCTGACACTTTCTCAGACAATTAGGAATAGTGCTACCTCAAGATCCAGCTATACCACTCTTAGGCATATATCCAAAAGATGCTCAAGTACACAACAAGGACATTTGCTCAACCATGTACAGAGTAGCTTTATTCGTAATAGCCAGAACCTGGAAACAACCCAGATGTCCCTCAGTTGAGGAATGAATACAGAAATGGTGGTACATTTACACAATGGAATACTACTCAGGAATTAAAAACCAGGAAATCATGAAATTTGCAGACAAATGGTGGGAACTAGAAATGATCATCCTGAGTGAGGTATCCCAGAAGCAGAAAGACACAAATGGTATATACTCACTTAGAAGTGGACGTTAGACATAAAATATAGGACAATCATTCTAAATCTATACACCTAAGGAAGCTAATCAAGAAGGAGTACCCTGGATAAGGTGTGCAATTATCATTCAGAAAGGCAAATGGGAAAGACATAGGAAGAGGGAGAAAATAGGGAACAGGACAGGAGCCTACCACAGAGGAACTCTGAAAGACTCTACCCTGCAGGATATCAAAACAGAGGCTGAGACACATAGCCAAACTTTGGGTAGAGTGCAGGGAATTTTATGAAAGAAGAGGGAGATAGAAATACCTGGAGGGAACAGGAGCTCCACAAGGAGAGCAAAAAAAGAAATAAAAAGAGGGGGGTGGGTCACAGAACTCTTTTCTGAGACTGATACTGCAGCCCATGGCAGCTCAGTCACCAAGAGGGTTCCCTAGGGTTGGGAACAGGGACTGTCTCTGACATAAACTCAGTGGCCTGATTTTTGATCACCTCCCCCTGAGGGGAGTGCATACTTACCAAGCCACAGGGGAAGACATTGCACCCAGTCCTGATGAGACCTGATAGAATAGGATCAGATGGAAGGGGAAGAGATCTTCCCCTATCAGTGGGCTTAGAGAGGAGCAGGGAGGAGATGAGGGAGGGTGGGTGGAGATTGGAAGGGAATGAGGGAGCGCGCTACAGCTGGGATACAAAATGAATAAACTGTAATTAATATAAAAATTAATTAATTAAAAACAAACAAATAAAATTGAAAACAGCTAGTAAAAACAAAAACATCAATAAATTTGCAGACAAATGGATAGAACTAGAAAACATAACCCTGAGTGAGGTAACTTTCTCCTAGTTTTTAAGTTCTAATTTATTTGGGGTTCCTTAAAACCTCTCCCTTCCAACTCCTAAACCCTAGGTAGGAGAGAGATTAGTGTTGAGATGGGGTGCAGACTCCTTTACTTCTTCAGGCTGTTTAGGGTTTATGGGTTCTTTTGGGCAGGGGTGTTGCTATATCAATCTCCATCAACAGCAAACAGAGCAAGCAGACTCCTCTAACTTTCTCCTCCAAGTCCCTGTGCCACGAAGCATTTTTTGCATGTCTTTCCAAACCACCACACTGTCTATCTCTTATCTCTCTAAACTTCCACACTTTTTCTTTCTCAGCTTTCATATTTATATCCCTCAGAGTCATAGACTACGCCCCTTTCTGTGCTGCATGAGGCAGACCATTACCAGCTGGCAAAGACCAATTGGACAAACTAAACCCAAATGAAAATTCCACACTTGGGATTAAAACAAAAACATATTTACATAACATAACCGAGGTTTTAAAGAAACCAAAACTTCCATTATATAACCCAGACCCAGAAAGACACACATAGTATATACTCACTTATAAGTGGATATTAGTCACAAAGTACAGTTTATGCTATCATTCGCAGACCCAAAAGAACTAAGTAACAAGGAAGTCCCAACAGGGGATTCTTGAATCTCACTGAGAAAGAGAAATAGATATCAGGGTGGGTGGAGGGAGGGTACTGGGCGGGGGAGGGGTGGGGTGGGAAAAGGAGAGATCAGATGGGGAAGGATGGAGGGAGACAGTACTGGGTGAGACAACTGGATGGGGGGATTTCTAGGATGAGCTACAAACCTAGGACAATGGAAACTTCCAGAAATCTATGAGGGTGACTGTAGCTAAGATTCCTTGCAATGGGGTATATGGAGCTTGAACCAGCCATATCCTATAACCAGACAAGACTTCCAAGGGAGGGATTGGGACACCAACCCAGCCACAAAAATGTAGACTCACAATTTGTACTGCCTACAAGAGGTGCAGGGGTAAAGATGGATCAGAAATTGAGGGAATGATCAACCAATAACTGCTCCAACTTGAGACCAATCCCATGAAAGGAATGCCACCACTAACACTATTAAGGATATTTCTATACTTGCAGACAGGAGGCTAGTATAATTGTCATCTTAGTGGCTTTACCCAGCAACTGATGGAAACAGATGCAGAGACCCACAGCCAAACATTAGGCAGAACTCAGGGAATCCTATGGAAGAGGGCAAGGAAAGTTTGATAATTAGATGGCACAGACCAATATGCCACAAAAATGCATGAGTGAGGACAACTGGTAAGTAAAACAGAAGATGAAAATAACTGCTGGCAACTAGGAGAGAGAGAGAAAGAGGGAGAGAGAGAACACAAACCGACAACACAAGGAAAAATAAATAACTACTTGATTGCCCAGACAGCAAATCAATAAGAAGAGGAAATTGAGTAGTTCCCACCTCAAATGCTGTTAGATCATAAAACTAATATAATAGGATAGAATCAAAGATAAATGCAGAACTGCACGAGGGAAAGTCCATTCTTATTAAACAAAATGGATTCCCGGAGAATATCTTTTGTGAAAAACATTAAAACACTACCAAAGGACTGAAAATAAGAAGGGGATAGTGCTGATTGTCTTAAGCAAAGGGAGAGGAATGAGCAATCTATCAGAGGGTTATAGAATTTATTAGCAGCTGGAGAAACAGACTTGGACATCAGCAGGACCCAGGTGCTCCTGCAGCAGAGGGAACCACAAGCAAAGCTTTACCATATATTTCCACACATTTCTGTTACCACTATTATATGGTTGATTCTAAACTTTCCCTGTCTTAGTACCCTGTGTTTAAGATTCAGCATTCCACCATTGATGTCTAGCTGTCTATCCTAATCATGGCTGTACCAACTTTCAAATGGGAGGTCTGGATAAAACTTCATATAGATATGTAGATATATGTATATATATGCAAGACATTACTGTAGAATGGGGACTGTGAGATGGGATGAAAACTGGGAAGAGGTGAACAAGAGATGATAATGGGATGTACATGATATGAAAGGAAAATGAGGTTCTATTTGGGAGAAAGAAGATTAGAAAGGATAATGGGGGAGTTAATATAAACAAAACACAATAATATATAAAAGATAGCATGATAAAACCCATTATTTAGTGTGCTAAATAAATAATAAAAAATTAAAATATATATTTGCTATACCTGGGAGCAGATGGAAGTAAGGAATTTGGCCCATTTGGAAGACCATTAGCAGGCAGCAGAGATGGCTATTGCCCTACTGCCAAGACCATTCATAATGGATATGTATGAATGCCATTCTACCTACAATAACATAGAAGTTCAGGGTTTAATAAAGTAACATAATAAAAGTGTATTCTTCAGTCACACTGTTCAGCCTGTGGCATTCCTAGTTGATGTCAACCTTCCTTAAGATAACTTGCATCCCAGACTTCTTCCATGTTGCAGCTTCACTGTCTCTTTGGGCATTGTAATCCTTTGCATCCAGCGGGAAGATGAATAAACTGATGAAGGTACACCTATTACTTAAACTCCTTGACGCAGACATGACATTATACCATAATTACTCCCATGCAATGGACAGTAACAAACCATGGATGTTGCTATTTGTAAGGAGGGAAATATAATTCCCAGGAGGCAGCTGCTTCCATCCATAATCCTGTACTCTGTAAGAAAGAACCTAAATATTCAGTGAGCAGTGAGTTGTCTCTGTTACAGGAGACTTCTCACAAACAGAAATGGGAGCAGGGCAGCTGTGTGACAGCCAAAAGTTAACATATGGTCACTACAAAATATATTCCCAGAAACTTGTAATGAAACCAATATTTTTTAAATGAAAGAAACTTAGCCATACATCCTTCAATGCCATGTGCTAAAGGGTTCAGAGTAATTGGTATCCAACCCTGGAACCAAGCATGGTGGTCTCTTTCGCCTATTCGCACAAGGATGAAATATCAGTTAATTTGAGATCCTACAGTCAGAGGTGAAGATAAAATGAATGTTGAGAGGTCAATCAACAGCATCTACTGAAGACGGAGAAGACTTTTTAAAAGCCCCTTCTAGTTTCAGGAAGTGCTAGTTATTATTAGAAGTTTCCCTGGGCTGGGGATAGAACTAAGTTGGTAGAGTGCTTGCACAGGATTCACAAAGCCACCTGCAGTACCGGTAATCCTAGGTCTAGGGAGAAGCAGGGTGATCAGAAGTTCAAAGTCAAAGAACAAAAACAAGATCCAAGATGGCTGCCACGAGAGAACACTGTGTCTGAGGAGTAGGAGAGCAGAAACAACGCAGCGACCAGGAGACTGAACTCTGGGACCTAAAACGCCAGCATTGTGAGTGCCAGGTGAGCGGAACTCCTACGGT